>JARVGP010000593.1:0-36129 GCA_029876185.1 Mansonella ozzardi | reverse complement strand
TTTTAATTAATTTTTTTTTAAAATATTTAAAAAAAATTATTTAAATAACGACAAAAAAAAAAAAAAAAAAAAGGATAACAAGTAACACTAAAGTTCTTTTAGTAAGACTTATACATGTCCATAAACGATATGTTTTCAATATTAAATTTATTATTGCTGTCATCATCAGCCTAGCAAGCATACTAATAATTGATGATTAATAAGAGGAAGGCCGAACAAAATGTTTTGTCTAGTTATTAATGCGAAAAAAGAAAGAAAATAGGGTTTCGGTATATTGGATAAATTCTAAATTGAACAATGGAATGGATGACATAATTCACTTGCTTTTTATTCAATCAATTTTATTCAACTAAATAATTTTCCTTTCCATATTTTCACAATAAAAGCTACAATGTGAATTTCAATTTGAAAGCTACATTACTGAAATCCTCCAACTATTGAAATAATTTGATAAAAGTTTTACCTTGTTCAATTATCTAAGACCTTTTCATTCAGCTCGCTTTTTTGCCATTTTTGCTTAGTTTTGAAATTTTGAGTAAACTGTATAAATTGTGTTAGTAATTTGTCATTCTTGTCATTAGAGTAAATTGTGTTAATGAAATTGTTTCCTTTGAGGGAAGCTAAGTACTCATCCCGTTTATTCTTGACAAATTTAATTTATCATTTCAACGAGATGTCTTCAGTATCTTCCAAGTATTCAACGAAAAGTGATGAATGTATCGAAATAATCCAGTTCTTTATTTATGTATCGTTTTCTAATTCGGTATCAAAAATAAAAGTAAATAAATTTCAGTAGATAAATCAAAATCTATTGCATGACGTTAATAAGGTTACCGGAAGTAATAAACTGATGGATGGAAGTTAAACTTAGCTTGAAAGTCTCGAGAAAAATCTCGGGCTGCCGAGCAATGAGTCATTTTTGAAGTGGTTCAAGTGTGCTTATGGCGGAACTTTTCCCTCATTCTAAGCATCGTTACTTTTTCGTGGGAATACAGAACAGAAATTCAAATTAAATCTGTTTGCACCAATATTCTATGCCAGACTTTTGCATTTTTCAAATACAGCTTTACATTCATTATTTCATTTTTTCGAAGTTATGTTTTAAAACTCCCAAATTTAAATTTAATTTTGAAAATTTGGATTTAAGAGTGAATAGCTTAGTTTGGTAGGGCTCAACTGCAAATAATTTAACGAACTCAAAGTCAAAGTGTTTGATAAAGCGTAAAAGATAACACCCTTCATAGAATTATAATTAAATTAAAAGAGATTTTAATTTTATTATTATTAAATGAATAAATCGTAATTTTAACTTCATTGCTACTGAATAGTCAAAAAGCAATATCGACTTTTTCATTATTAAATGAATAAGATGCGATCTTACTACTTGTCTAATTGCTCCTTGCTTATTTTGTTATTGTTATCTTCTATTATGCATAAATAATCTCAATTCATTTTTTTTTTGTATTTATACAATTTTATCTTTGCTTTCATTTTTTTATCGTTGTCATTTCAAGAATAGCAAATTACTTTTTAAAGAAGAATAATTTACAATGCATGACTTTACAGAAAATACAGTAGGAGAGAAAATAGGTAAATAAGGTTGGAGATTATAACAATTCACATCTATGTGTGTTAAATTTAGTCTGACAAAAGCATTTCTTACTATCTCAAATCATCTTTAGGGACTATCGGTTTTCGCTTCTAAATTGGAAAATTAAAAATTCAGAAAATATCAAAGCAATGTTGACAATATATGACAAGACAATTGATCATCACTGCGAAATTTTTTAAATTTTCAACAAAAATCGCCTTAGTCGCTTCGTTAGTTTCTCACTATAGACATTTTCAATGATTAGTGATTAATGTATGCATAATATCTGAAAGGTATAATTAAAAATGACAGGTTGCCATGAATATAATCTTTTTCCGACAGAATGATTGGAAAAGGATGACATTTTTTCTTTACCATACAATTTTGTTTGCATTTAGTCTAGTTATGATACAAATGGCCTGCTCATCTGTGATAATTTATTGATTTCAAGCTGATATATTTATTCCAAAAGTGTAAGATGGATTTATGCATTTTTATAAATTTTTTTTGGATTTGAATTTAAATTGCTACTGCCTTGCGACATAAATAATTTCTTAAAAATATATCATTTCTTTTTTTTATTAAATTTTCTTACTTTTTGTTGATTAAATATTTTATGGTATTGTCTATCATATTGTCATCTATTGATTGGTTATTTAAATCCGAATAATTTTAAGAAATTTAAAAAAGTATACGCAGTACTAAATGTCAATTCTGAACAAGCATAACTGCGTCGTTTGAGCTGATCAGTTCCAAAGTTTCTCGCGAATATTTCAGTTGGTTTGGTCATTCATTATTACATAACTAATGATTGTCAATATCACTTTTGTTCCACAGCAGTATGTATGCATTTCCGTGGAGCAATATTCTATCTGCGCTGATAAGATTCGGTACTTTTCTTTATAATACTCCAAAATATTGCTTTGAAATTATTTGGAAAGAGAAAAAGATGAATTATGATAAGAGCGAAAATAGTAGGAACAAATTTGATTTTTTGACAACTATTTATGCACAACTGTCATATTTGCATAACAAAAAACATATTTCTCAGATTTGAAATCAGCAAATTTCTTGATAGGTTACTCACTCAACCCACACTTCATTTTACGGCTTATGGTGAAATGAACAGACACGACTGTTATCATCAAATAGCATTTTGTTTAGGTTCTATAGAATTTCACTATTTTGAAATTAAATTATTGTTGTATAAATTGTTGTGCATGAGGAAATACAAACTAATTAATGTTAGAATAAATTACAAAGAAATTCAAATTTATGCTGTGAGAATTACAAAAATATCGTTTTAAGCTTATTTTTAAAATAAATTGACAATTTTAGGTTTCTTTAATAGCTCTAAGCTTCTTTAACTAATGGTTTATGATCCTCGCGGGCACGACATCCGTGTATTGTGGTCCAACATTTCTCACAATAATACTGCAAACAAGAAAGTTGTGGACAGAAGAAGGGAGCATTTCGATGTCCGCAACGTTCGCCACCACATTCATCGCATGGTTGATCGTCCAGTACATATGGTTTCAGTTCAACCTTCAAAAAAGTTTCATTTATTTTCCAAGAGATTATTAGCTTAGCTTAAACATAACCATTTATGCTTACTCGTTTCTCTACTTCACCATGGCTTAACTGCACATAACGATCAGTAATTGCTCTCATATATGAATTCTGATTGGTAAATGCTATACGTCCAGCGCCTGCAAGAATTCTATATGTTGTTTTGATTTTCATTTGTAGTATGCGTTCCAAGTCTCAACAATGCATTTGAATCTTTTAACAGTAAAAATCAATAGATAATAACTGAGATAACGAATCAATAATGATTCACCTTTCGGATATTTGTATTCAACATCGGTATCGATACCCGCACAACCAACACTCCCATAAAGACGATCCATTATGTGTGCCAATTCCACTGAAATGAATTAGCTGTTTTTGCAATGAAAAGTCAATCATTTAAATGTTTATGTGATTAAGCTTACCTGCTTTAATAGGTCTTGGTACTCCTCCAACAAAGACAGCTCGTCGAGCGCATAATGGAATGCTGGCTTCAACTACATAATCTGCATCTGCAAGGCGCCAAGGCCGAATTTGTACCTAAAATGATGTAAAACTATTAAATAAAAATTGAAGATACCCTAATTTTCAATGAAATTTTTGGTATTGTAGGCTGGATGACTGAATGAATATTTTAGATCAGAGATTACTGTTAAAGTAAGTTTTAAAGGTATTAAGGCAAAGAAATGCGAAACAAACAAGAAAATTTTCTCAAGGATTCTTGTAAAATCAAAGAAAAAATTGAATTAAATTCATAAACAAACTGATCTAACCAGTTTATCAGGCGATAGCGGGCTTGAAATGTACAGAAAGAGCTTCTCATCCTCAACAAAACATGACTGCACCAGTGCGCGTACGCTAACTTCGTATTCGAAGATAAGAAATACGTAACCTGAAATGAAGAGTTGCTCTCCATATCACTTTAAATCGAATCATTGAAATTATATTTAACTCTACACAATTTAATAAGAAATATTTAATGCTTCGCTCTTGTAACGAACTGCATTATCATGCACTGCATATTGATCAAGTCATGCTAGTGATAATTGATAGTTATTAAAAATTTGATTTGATACCTTTGGGAGGAAAATAGCTTTTATTTTCCCCTTTGTTTGGCCAGTCTACAACCAAAGGGCCGAAACGACTGAAAGTGGCTGTAAGTTCGTCTGAAATTCGATAATTCATTTTTGTAATGATAAATTATTAAATTAAAAACTATTTTTTTAAATAATCGACAAACACAACAAATACTTTCATCAATATCGATTGGTAGTCCACCAACGAACACTTTTCTTGAATATATTTCCGGCCCAGGACTATATTGATAATAGAGATTAGATTTCATTGCGCCGCTAGAATTTAAGAAAAAAATTCAGTTACATTTTTTTTTTTGTTAACTCTGAGGGAAAAAAATTTCTTAACGGAGAAAACTGAATGAGAAAAACATTTGCATGCTTCCTTATAAAGCAATTTTCCGACCAACATCTGTAAATAAATAAATGCATGGAATACTAATACTACATATTATTAGCATAAAAATTCGTTCAATCAACTCAGTTTATTTTTAATTCTAAAAATAAAGAAACAAATTTGGCTAAGAAAATCCAATGTTAACAATTGTCAAATGGTACCATGTTCCGTTAGCTTGTTGATTGGATGGAGTATGAACGTTTCCAGCACCACAATCTAAGTCAAACGAACCTGGATTGGATAATGCACGCTTGATACCCTATGAAATTTCAAGAAATTTATACTGAAATTATTGTTTTAATTTGCGAAAGCTTTGATTGTCTTGAACTATTTGTTATTTTAATTTAATTTTTATCATTGTTGTAATTTAAATGGTATTGTTGTAATTTACTTCACAAAAACCCATACTATTATTTCTTTTAGAATTCTAAGCTATTTTGCAACTGTCTCTGGATAGCATATGATTTGCATCATAAAATCCCAACTATCCTTTCTCTCATTACTTTAAATCTAATCATTGATATTATTAATCAACAATAAATTATGCTGGTTGTTTTGTTCCTGTTGCACAAGCGCCCACCAATAATCATTTCATCATTGGTAGTTGACCGTTTTCGAATTTTTGTTGAAATTTCTCTCAACTTCACAATTATATAACTTTGCCATAGTATATTTTATATTTTTCTGCATTTCATCGTCAATTTATCAGTAGGAAATAGCAAGCAATGAAATTGATTGAAGGAAAAAAAAGTAATATATTATTAAACAAAAAGTATCAGTTAAAAAGAAAAAGTAAAGCGAGGAATATTACTCTGCATAAGTATTCATAATATTCGTAATATTGCTGATCAGCCCAAAGTTGTCCTTGACGACCAAAAGATGTTTTGATATGACGTGAATCAGTTCGATGAAAATACTCATCCATAAGATCACATTGGCGTTGATGTAGAATATCCTCATGTTCGTTGTTTAATTGGTCAGATTCCTCATTCGTTGTTGCTGCTATAATTTATATAAAGCTTACACGGAGAGTTAAATTAATTGAAAACCAAAAAAGATAAAATAATTATTTAAGAAGTTAAGAAGTGCTCCTCAAACTATCATTTATTGATTATTTAAAAGGCTAATTAAAATTGTATGACATTTGTAGAATCAATATTTATTACAGTACTTCTTCTTTGTAATTATTGAAAATTTTTTTTTCGAATTTCACCTAGTGGTTTGATAGAGAAAAAATTTCAAATTTCGAGAATTTTTAAATCTCGTTTTTTGAAAGTCTTATAAAGATTTAAAAGTTACATTTTGAAAGGAACTGAATAACTTACATGCTTCATTCTTTAGCTGAACTCGTGATTTGTCATTTTGTGGTATGTACGAAAAAGTAGTTGACGTGGGCTTTACAAAACGAGAATCATCGACTGGCGCATTGCGGTAAATAGTATTTAAGATCTGCGAATTGATAATGACAAAAATCACATGGATTATAATAATAGCGGTGATTATGATTGTGATACAAATGATACCGAGATAGGTTGGAGGGTAGATGAGAGATTAAAACCAAACAATAAAAAATCGAATCTGGCTTAATAATCCTCTTTTAGTTGTTTTCTTTTTTCTTAATTTATTTTTTCCACTTTCTTTTTTTGAGATCTTTTTCCTCCCAGAGAAGCGAACTGCCCGAAAATTTTTTATCAGCAAGTAAGATAATAAAATTTCTTTACAAACATCTCATAATTAATCAGAAAACAAATTTCATTCTTATGCGAGCTGCAGCTAACAGCTAAGACTTTTCGGAACTTTAAAACAAAAGTTTTTAGATTAGTTAAGTTAGTAAAAAGTATTTTCATCCATCTTCATAGTCTTTCTGGTTCTGGAAACAATCTAAATTTTGATTAGAACAATTGTGATTGAAGAAAGAAAACAGGGATGTCATGTGTTCTACAATTTTTCGAAAAATTTTCTATGACAGTTGGGACAAAAAAATTTTTCTGTTTTTTGTTCTTTGGAAATTTAATATTCTAACTATTCGAAATGAAGGAGAAATTTGCTATGAATGTTTACGAGAAGTAAAGAATCTTTGCAATTATTATAAAACACTGACAAATGATATTTAAATTCGAAAAAATAAAAAGGAAACATTAACCTCAAGAGCTGTGAAATCACTATTATTCAGAAAAGAAGTTTGAGCGTTGAATGCTGGTAGAGTAAATCGGTTTTTGAAATTATCAAATGCATCTGCTCCATGATTTGCACTTTCACCTTGGCTCATTCGATCTGTTTCTATCAATTCTTCATCCTGCTTCTTATCTTCTGATTCTAAAAGAATTGTGAGAAATTAAATAAAAATTTTCTCATTGTCTGATAGGTCTATATTTAAAACTTAAAGAGAGTCTTTAATGTTTAATTTTTTAGATATATGACTATTGCCATTTTTTATCACTTATGAACATTTTTGTTCTATAAAATGAGAAGTTATTGCTGAGGAAATACTGCATTTATGGGCGATTCGAGCTCTATCGCCATCGAGACCAAACTCGTGTTGAACTGGTATTGCTTGGAATGTTTTAACAATTGTCGTATTTGGTCCAAAAAGCGATTGTGCTAATTCCAGAGCTCGACTGACAAGCTCATTTTTTGGTTCAGTCGGTGCTGATAATGATGATGATGGTGGTGGTGGTGGTGGTGATATTGGTACTGACACTGAATTCTAAAATAATAGCATCCTTCCGTGACATGCAATAGAAATTGTGAAATTTCTGATTTCTTTCAAACATTTTCGATTGGAAACATTTTCAATCACAGCAAATCAATCTTTATAAAACAAAAATTTATTAATCATTAGCTTTAATGGAGGATCTTCCTAGATACTTTAAATGCTTTTATCTAAATATCACCTCAATTTGAGTGTCACCATCACATTTCAAAGCATTTCCATCATCTGTAGATTGCTGTATTTTATTATGCTGTTCTATATCGATTAGCGGTTCATTGATCCTTGATGTATTTATTGTTCTATCTAGCAATGAACCTTTGTTGAAACTTGTGCCCAACGATGAAAAATCGTCATCGCCTTTTTGATCATTCAATGAATGCGTTGATGTTGCTTTACTATGAATCTGAAAGTTGAACCACATTCTTTCAGCCTAGTGTAATAATTCAAAGTAACGCCATTCAAACATTCTGCTTGGTTTTTATAATGAAAATATCTTTTTGTTCATTTTTTTTGCCATAATCTTATAAATATTTGGAAGATAAACCTGATTGGTATCAGCGTTTATTTAAAAATGCTTTTAATCTTAATCTTTTATGATGCCATAGCAAAATTCATTGGCTCACTTTACTTCCCAGTAATGAATCAGTGCTCCAAAAGCAGTGATCAGCAAACATTTCGGTTTGACGTCGTGTAGGTAAACGTCGCCTTGTTGGTGGCGTTTTCTCCGACATTACGAAAATTTTACTTTCTTGAAAAATCTTGAAAATTCAAAGATTTTGTTTCACCAGTGGTCAAAAAGAAAATTGTTCAGAAGTAATGAATAAAAGTTATCCACGGAGTAAGGATATAGTTTCTAGAATATACCTCAAAAACCAATTCGTCCACAGATATTCGAATCAACCGCTTTCATTCATGAAAAATCTTACGAAGTGACAATGTTAATGACTTTCAGATGTTTTATAATAAAAAATTTAAATGTAAATTTGAATTTTTCACGTAAATTCGTAAGCGACAGGAATTTTTACTCGAATTTATCTCTTGTCTCTCATATCACTATAACAGTTTGTATCTTTCTTTCTATTTGTAATTATTGTTTTGTAACCTTTCCTGTTTCAAATTCAAAGACTTCAGCTTGTTAGATCAACAAATTTTTCGCACTTTACTGATAAGAATTATAACTGATATTTGAGGAACAGAGTGAGAAATATTTGTGTTTGCTTGTTTGAAAAATTGCAAAAGATGCCTTAAAGGTTGTGCTATAATGAATTCTTGTTTTCTGCAGACAAAATAAGGCAATATTATTCAGTAAAAAAATGCAATTACTTCATGTACACAAAGCTTTGACAGGGATTAAACAATGATATGTAAATTTGTAATCTTAAAGAACATTGGAAATAATTCTTTTTTTAAAGATTCTGAGAAGAAGCACTCTTAACTTTTTTCCATCTCACTCTTTTTATACCATATTATGTTATGGGTAAATAATTCTGAATGTAATCAATTTAAGATTCTTAAAATACATAAAAAAAGAAGTCAACTGTAAAGCTGTTCTTGCATCGACTCGTTTTAAACGGTAAACTTCCTGTCACATCTTTACATTGTCAAACATCGGTAACTTAATTAGAAGATTTTTGAACAGAAGTGTGACGATTTTGATAATGCTGAAATTGATTGATATTTTCCTGAACAAAAATAATTTCTTTTTCGTATTACAATTTATCATTTCTAGTTGCTGAATCCTTACACGAAATTCTTTCATGTATAAAAGATTGATGAACATAAAAAGTGTTGAATAATGAGAGCAATCCTTTTCACATTAATTAAAATTTACCAATTCATATCTTTTAACTTGTATCACAGAAATCATTTCTCATACAATAAGACAAAATTGTCATCAGTATTGCATAATTCAACTTTCTTTGAAGTTGTTTTCGACCATTTTTAATAAGTACTTTATCAATTGTGAAATAAATCGTTTTACTACGCTTACTATTTAAGAAGAATTGAGAGATGTTTGATGGTAAGTAGAAGAGGTAATAAGTGAAATATTTGATAAGAAACTTTGTTTTGTAAATAAAAAAATAAAGTTGCAAATTTACAAGCGATGACGATTAATTTTTAGGAAACTGATGATTGCTCAGTGAGAAGAAGAATGGTCAAGAAAAATAAGAGCGGACAAGGACGAAACAGGAAGCAAAATTTTTTTCTTATCGCTCTAATTTCAGCATATCAACAAGAATACATATCTGAACAGTCAAGTATGATGAAAATATGATCAGCCGTCCCACTATTATTATCCATTGATTCCTTTCCTTAATTCTGTTAATTTACGAAATTTGAATTTTCCCTCTTTCACGTTTCTATCATTGATCAATTTTCAAAATCCACTTTCTCTTTTTGGTTTTTGAAATTTTTCACGCACAATACGCATTGTGATCTTATATAAATTTTGCAGTAATTACCATTTTATTCTAATCTGTAAGCAATGAACAAAAGTTTTGTCGCCAGGCTTTCGTTTAAATAAGCTTACAAGTGGTTATAGCGAAATATAATAGGATATATCAGTTTCAATTTACTAAGCTCCGGAATTACCAATATTCTTAGCAAACTTGGTTCGTCAAATGATGTATATAAACTTGATTCGTGAAATGGTGCTGTGGAAGCTCTTATATTCATTATTTCATTCTTATATCGTAAATGTCAACATGAGAAAAATGGTCTACGATTTCTTTATGCTTTAATATCGGATAAAAAGCGAAAATCATTCCAAAACAACACTTTTTTTTAATGCCGCAATTTCTCTGAAAAAGCTGTTGAAATTAAACTGTGTAATATTTGTTTTATTGTAAGATAGTAAAAAGTAGGCCTTTTAACAGCTTCATTTTAATGAAAAGAAAAACTTTCAGGAATATAAATGAAAGATACTAAAAGAAGGTCATCTCTTTCACTAGTCGGAAGTGATAAATCTGATGCAAACGATGATTGGGATTTGCAATCAACAACCACTGAACAGTAATAATTACAAATTAGAAATTTCTATCGAATGCGAAATTGTCAATTATTGATGACCATTGCTTGACCATGAATTTATCCTTTTTCTTTTGTTTGCTTTCCGATGCAATTAAAACTTATAAAATCCATACTTGCATTAATTCTTTAATCAATTATATTTCATTTGTAGTTTACAGAATTAAATATGACCATATGTTACAGACGATTAAAGAATGATACCGGAACAAATAAAGGATGGTTCCGAAAAATGAATTCAGAAAATGGTGATCGAAGAAATGCAATGAGGATTAATATGAAACGAATACCCTTCTTATCGATCGTTAGTTTTTGCTTAAAATTTACCAACTACTGACTTAAATTCACATTTGGACATTATCCTTATTTATTAATCTATCAAATTTCAGTATCGTTATGCGGAACCTTTTGATTATTTTTTACTAACAACTGGCATTTTGCTGAGCTTAGCTGAGGGCTCCCTACAAGCTGCCCAAGCAATCATTTTCAAAAGACTAGCAGACACATTAATCGAAGGTCAAGCAAACTGGGGAACGGAAGACTTTGATAAATCGAAATTCCATAATGGAGCAATAAAAGCTATCTATATGTACATCGGGTACGGTATTGCAATTCTCATCCTGGCAACTATTTCTGTAAGTATCTTGCAATTGCTAGGCTGTAATTTAATTGCCCGAGGTATCACGATTTTCAATTGCTTATATGGCGCTTCAATTATACAAAAAATTCTTGAGGCGCTAAATATTGAGTTTCTTAAAAAAAACTCGAATTATTGGATCGAATCATCTAACTGATTAATGTGATGATAATCAGAGAGAGAATTTTGAGAGGGTTCTAAATTTTTATTTTTGTTTTTGTTTTGGAGAGTGGTAACCTGTGAAATCAATTTCATCGCAAATATATTTTTTTGTTAAAGGTCAATATGCTTATCAATAAGAGTTATGCCATCATTTAATTTCAATTCGTTATTACTTCCTTTCCTTACTTGGCTTGAAGTTTTTTTTTTTTAAATTTTTAATTTCAAACAACAACAGATGACTTGTTGGCACACAGTTTCTGAGAGACAAGTTCACCAAATTCGTAAACGTTATCTTACGGCTGTACTACGGCAAAACACGAGTTGGTTCGATGTACATTCATCTGGTGAACTGATAACGAGGATGTCTGAGTATGTACCTGCTGATGTTAAATCTTAGATATGCAGACAGGATGTTCAGCAAATAAAGATCACTAAAGCAATAGTAAAAAGATAAATTTTAACTCTTTTTCACTATCAAGGTGTTCACATCCTATATTAGGGAAAAAATTATCTCGACAGTGATTAGAAAAAAATTTTCTCAAAATATGATAGATGAGATGAGAAAAGTATGTATGGGGATTGTAATCCAATTTAGTATCTCAGTTTGTTTCAAGAAAAATCCTCACTTATTTAGAAGTCCAATTCAGGAATACAGCGAAAGTGAAGACAATTTTTGAGCTGATCGAGTTCGTTGATAATGTTTGTTGATTTTGTTGAATTGGAATAAATAAAATTCTCTGGATTAAATTTAGTATTTCAGTGGAATTGATAGGATAAAAGATGGTATTGGTGATAAAATGGGCATTTTATTTTCGTATGGAGCAGCATTCGCTGGTGGATTAGTTGTTGCTTTTATATGCAGGTAAGTTTCAATTATCTTTTCACGCAACTTCATAAGGAAAAGTAGTTTAATCGTTCTGGTCAAATATTTTTGTTTTCAAGAACAAGTTTTTAGTTTGTTCACACTTTTTTCCTTAAAATCTTTGTCATTCCGAAAAGATAAACTTCTCTTTAAAAGTTATAATTGATCAAGTAACAGATATTCAGTTATTTATGGAATTAGACTTGATATTTTAAGCGTTAGCTTTTTCGCTACAAATTCAATAACCCTTCATGGTATTTTAAAAATATGGCTTTTTTTGCAGCTGGCAGATGACATTGATAATGTTAGCTTTTATGCCGATACTAGTAGGATTAACGACTTTCTTGACAAGGGTAATACTCGTTTCTTTTCCTCTAAAAAAGTTTTAAATTATGGTGAAAGAATAAAACCACTCCATGCATTAGAATGAAGTATTGTAGATATATTTGCTGAAAAATTTTCAAAGATTTCGTCAAATTTGAGATTTAAGATCAAATAATGCATACTTGAACACTTTTTCAGTATCTTTCAAAAAGTTATTGCGATCTTGCGATTGTATTTTTTATTATCCAATAACATTGCAATCAGACAGAGATCGAAGTGGATTTTTTTGCTAATTATTTCTAGACGTGAAATTATTAGTAACACTGAATAGTAAATTCAGTCTGTATCAACAAGTGTGCGAGAAGAATTGCATGCATACGAAAAAGCGGGTGCAATAGCTGAAGAGGTTATTGTAGGGATCCGAACAGTTATTGCCTTGAATGGGCAGGAGAAGGAGATTAAGAGGTATTTCGAGAATATAGTAACAATCATTTTATGATAATCATGTCCCTCTACTCTTTCTTAATTTCTTTTGATATAATTAGGATTATGATAATGATAAAATGGAAGAGGAGATTCCTGCTTCTCTCATATACTGTGAACAGAATGATAAGTCAACTTACTAAATAAATGTTGAAATATTAACAGGAAAAAGTTTAGATACAAAGATGAGTTGAACAAAGCATCAGAATTTGGTAGACGTAAGGCTTTGTTCATTGCAATTGGAACTGGTTGGCTCTTCTGTCTTATCTTCATTGCAATGGGTATAACATTCTGGTAGGAGAATTTTTTATGAATAAATAACATTCATGTATATTTCATAAATCAGTTGAATTAGCATTTTCATAAATTTCAATGAAAGGCGCTGTCAATTAAATGATAAATATTAACTAATTTGCTTGAATCATTTAAAGTTGTTTACTTTTCTCACTCTAATTCAGTTCCACTTAGACTGATATTGCTTTGCAATATACAGGAAAAGGAAATATAAAAAAAAACGCTATTAACAATTGTAGCTATTTAAGGTACGGTACAAAGTTTTACAACGATGGTTTCATTCAGGCAGGAGCTGTATTTGCTACATTTTGGGCAGCGATAGGTGGTACTTTATCACTTGGTATGGCTATACCCCAAATTGGTGCGATAATGACTGCACAAAATGCAGCTGATTCCATTTTTGAAGTTATTGATCATGTGAGTTATGAGTAAATGAGCTTCTTAATAATCAATAAAATATATTTAGTAAATGCAGAAATCCACGAAGTAAGTTTTGGCATTGATAATTGACTTTGATAATTAATTAAGGAAATTGTGTGTTTCGTTTAACGTAGTGGATGTATTACTAGAGTTGAAAAAACTTTCTCTTTCCCAAGCATCATTTCATTTCATTCGTCCATTGTTGAGAAATCTACCAAGGTAGTGACAGTCAGCATACTGTATTGAATGATTAAAAAGTAATTTTATAATTGATAAGCACAACTAATGAAGTATACGATCACTATTCAAATATCATATGCAAAAAAATCGATCCTTGTGTGTTTCGTTCAGAAATCATTGAAATTTTTAGATACCGGAAATTGATTCCCAAAGCTCAAAGGGAAAACATATAACGAATCTGAAAGGTGAAATTGAATTTAAGAATGTTCATTTCTGTTATCCTGCAAGACCGAAAGAGAAGGTTCTAAAAGGAATAAGCTTTAAGGTATTGATTTTGATACAAAATTGGAATAATTTAAAAATTGGAATCAGTTGTGTTGAAGGAATAAAAGTAACTGTACGGTGTGATTGGAAAAAGACGATAAGCAAGAGAACTGAAAGAAATGGTCAAAAATGCAAAAAACTAGAATGATTTACAATGCCATTTTAAATCACCGTTCTACAGGTGAAAGCAGCGCAATCAGTAGCGCTAGTTGGTTCGAGTGGATGTGGTAAGAGTACTTTAATTGGACTACTACTTCGATACTACAATAAAGGATGTGGTGAGGTGAGTTTTTTTGTGAATCCCTTGTTTTCTAGTTAGATTAGAAGAACTTGAAGATTTCAAAAAAAATTCCATCTATGCTTCATCAAAGTATATCCATAGCACGATCAATTAAACCATAATGAATACAATAAAATTCTATGCTATTAATTATAGACAGAAATTTCTGTTCTTACTAGCCTTGTTGGGAAAGTAAATGCATTTATGACTACAGATGCAAATTTTAAGTGCATGAGAAATGAAAGATGTCTATTTTAGCAACTCTACAATAAAATTATAAAAAAGAAATGCAAAAAAGATAGAACAAAAATTTTAGCTGACAATAGATGGTATTCCGCTTGAATCGATAAACATTCAATGGTTACGACAAATGATTGGAATGGTATCGCAAGAGCCTATAGTCTTCTCGGCAACTGTTGAAGAAAACATACGATTAGGTAATAAAACTTAATAAAACTTTTTTGTAATAATTTCCTGCTGAAAAAATATTTTGAAATTAGATTTATTAAGTTTAAATTGAGCAAATTGTTTATACAGATGTGAATATTTTAAGGCAATGAAAAAATGACAACCAGAGATATGAAACAAGTATGCCAGATAGCAAATGCGCACAATTTCATCAAGAAACTTCCAAAGGTGATTCAGTTTTTAATAATTCTTTTGTGATATTTTGATTCTGTCAAACTCATTTTAGGGTTACAAAACACGAATTGGTGAGGGAGGTGTACAACTGTCCGGTGGACAAAAACAACGTATCGCCATAGCTCGTGCGCTAGCAAAGGACCCAAAAATTCTGCTTCTGGATGAAGCTACCGCTGCGCTGGATACTAGAAGCGAGAAAATCGTGCAGCGCGCTTTAGAAAAAGTAAAGAAAAATGGATTATACTTATTGACTTTCATGAAATAAATAAGCATTTACAGAAAGTGTGCTTACTTCAGGCTAGTTCAGGACGCACTACTCTTATGATAGCACATCGTCTTTCAACAATTCGAAGAGCGGATCATATCATTGTACTGGATCATGGAAAAGTCATTGAAAAAGGTGCGAAACTGAAATCTACGAAGAAGTGTCAATGTTTGAGGCTTAATTTTCTTAAGGTACACACGAGGAACTCATGGCATTTGGTGGAAAATACATGAAAATGGTAAATGCTCAGGATACTGGGAAGCTAACAAAGAAAAATTCGCTGAATTCTGAAGAACGGGGAGGTGAGAATAATTTTTTAAGAAAAATAAAATATCACTACTTCTTTTCCAGTTGTTTTACTGTTATTTAAAAATTTCCGACTTCCAAAATGATGAATTAATGTTGGAAAGTTCAATTTTTATCGTCAAAAGTCGTGTAATTTTAAGCAATAGTATGTCAAACAACTTTAACCTAATTTAGAAATGACACACTGCTGATGAACTGTTGCGTTCCTTTTTATCATATCAAACTGCTGAAAATTACTTAAAATGAGAATTATATACAAAAAACACACAAACTATGCACATTTAAAATCAGTTTAACAAGTTATGTTGTTAACCAACCATGCTTTTTCTGCAAAAATTTATTTTTTCTTACCAATTGAACGCATACATTTAATGTACCTGAAATGAGAGGTATATAAGAAATGATAATCAATGAACTGAAAGGCATTACATTACTGGAATCAAACGAAGTAGGACAGTATCTAAGTTTCGATGTTGCTAATTCACTGAAAACTATGGCAATCAATTTAGTGTGAAGCCTTATAATAACCATTTAGTTTTAAAAGGATTTTTTCAACTGAGATTAGTGAGGCTAATCGGCGTCAAAATATTTTGTTAAAACAACAAAAGCGTAACCATTTTGCATGAGGAAGATGAAAGTCATTTCATAGGCTGTAAAATGGCATCGATTCTTCTAGTGTAACTTCTAATGGGCCTTCAAGCCTAGCATTACTACGCATAATGTTTCTTATATTGTTTGAACTATAGCAATATTTCATTCAAAATTAAATAATATTGAAATTGAAATCTCAGAAAATTTTCCTAATATATCTTGAAGAAAATTTTTCTGAAATATATTAACAAATTTTCTCATCCTTTTCTAGCTTGGCCTAATTAGTACTTCAGGTCTCGCAGTTATCCCCTTGCGGAAGTTCCATAGAATGTTGCTGGCAAAGTGCAGTTGCTTCATATTTTGCTCTAATATCAACCCCAATTAGCTGGCAAATGTGTCTTACGGTACATATATCTTTAAAAAAACAAGGGAGCCGTATTCATTCTCTTCTGTATGATCATTTAATATCCTGAATTGTTGTAAATTTCCCTTCAGAGATAATAAAAGAGAAAAGACAAGAAATGTTAAATTTGAGAAGGAGGAAATCATCGCATGGAGTGTCTCGATCAGGATCTACCAACTCTTCTGTATGTCGGAATGCTGAGAATCCGAAAGTTTGACTTTTCCTGTTTCTTTCTCACAAATCCAGAAAAGAAGATAATTCTATATGATGTAAAGGAGTTAAGATTTGTTGTCGCAGTGCTAGGCATTAGCATGCAGCATGCACTCAACGAAATTAAAAGCAATTAGAACGTAATCAGCTTCATCTTAATTTGTAAATGCACTTTTACGTTTTGCAGCAGGAATCAAATGAAGTAGAAGCGCAGAATGAATCCAATTTCTTAAGTATTTTGCGTTTCGCACGTGATGAGTGGTTTTTGCTGTTTTTCGCATTACTTTTTGCGCTTTTAAAAGGATTAATGTTTCCGGCTTTCGCGATTATCTATGGAGCCATGTTTCGAGTGAGTAATCAAAAATAAATGTTTAACCAACGAAAGTTAACATCCAAAGATTCATTCTTGGCAAAATGTTGCAGTCGCTATCGAAACAAACTGCAGAGCAAAGGTCGCAAGAGACTTTTATGAATACTATATATTTTATGATACTTGGTATCAGCTGCGGATTTGTAACCTTCTTGGCAAGCTATCTATTCGCTATTGCTGGAGAATCGCTCACTAAACGACTACGTGTTGCAGTGTTCGCCAATATTATTAGTCAGGTATTTCAGTCAACTAAATATTTGCTGTATCTTATGAAAAATTTTTTACAGAGAGAAAAAAACCAGGTTGAATAGTAGTAAAATTTTGCAAAATAGATTAGGTTATAGAAAAAAATGGCTGAACAAGATGATCATTTTCAATGATCGAAAAAGTAAAATGTTTTTATGCTAGCATTACTATCAACTTGTCCTGATATTCTTTCAAGCTTACCTTAGGATGGTGAATATTTCGATTCAATGGATCATGCATCGGGAAATCTAATAAGTAAATTAGCCAAAGATGTACCGAATATTCGTGCTGCAATTGATCAAAGGTATTTTCAGTTACAGATCCTACAAATTTTATCGAGAAAGTGTTAAAGGAATCTTATTTCAGACTTGCAGACGTGTTGCAAGCGATAACTTCCATACTTATTGGCATAAGTGTTGCATACTACTGTAACCCAAAAATGGCAGCATTAGGTACGCTGACAACGCCACTATTAATGCTTTGTCAAATAATCATTGTGCAATATCTCAAGAAGCAATCTGAAAAGGATCAAGTATTAACTCAGGAATCATTTCGGGTAATCCACCTTTGTATTTTTACTTAATATCTCCTTTTATATTACCAAACTTTTTTTACCTAACAAAGCTTACAATCACTTTCAATAAAACAATAATTCTGTCAACTGTCAACAACTTTTTAGCTCGCTATGGAAGCATTGAAGCATCACAAAACAGTGCAATATTTGACGCGTGAACAGCACTTTTGTGATAAATTCAATCAGCAAATGCAAAAAGTGCACACCAGGAATTTACATCATGGCGTTGTTCAAGCTTTTGTTTTTGCGCTCCATTCATGTTTTGTTTTTTTTAATTTTGCTGCATCATACCGTTATGGTTTATGGCTCATAGAGATCGGAAGTACTAACCCATCTCAAATATTCCAGTAAGTTTGCAATCTGTTCCAAAGCATAAGACAAGTATGAGATATAATACGACCTGCATAATGCTTATGTCTCCCACAAAATCAGCGACAATACTGAATATCATAATTAGGAAGTAAGAAAACTGCAATGTACATCATTGTTTGAATTGCAATTTGTTTTCAGTAAGAATTGAAACTATAATAACTTCGTAATAGAAAGTGCAACGTATCTCATTTCAAGACTAAATAAGCATTTTTGCAGAGTCATTGAAACTTTGAATGTTGCTTCCTTGAGTGTTCTAGCCATTGGAACTTATTTCCCGGAATATATACGGGCGCGTTTGAGTGCTACTTTAATCTTCAAAATGCTGGCTGAGAAACCAAAGATTAGCAATTTACTGGGGAACAAAAAGAAAAAAGTAAATATTATCTGATTTGTTTTTAATTTAATTAAATCTTTGTTTTTTTTTTTGCCTTTTTTCGTCTTATATCACCTCATTAAAACTTATAAAAATCAATCATGCGATGAGAACTATTTATGTAGAACTATTGAAGGTACTTCAAGGTAACGTTAAGCTTGAAAATGTCCGATTTGCATATCCTGTGAATCGGGATTGCCTAGTTGTGAAAGGATTAACAATGGAAGCGCTAAAGGGTAAAGTAGTAGCTTTGGTAGGTGCAAGTGGCTGTGGAAAATCAACCGTTATGCAGTTAATTGAGCGGTTTTATGATCCATTCAATGGCAAAATCGTAAGTTCTTATTAAGCAGTTTCCAGTTATTTGCTAAGCAAAAGTAATTCGATTCGATACAGCTTGAGAAATGATACAGTTTTTAATCCCATAAAAAAAATTATTGGGCAAAGTATAGAAAGGTAGAAAGCGTAGAAATGAATTTTGTGAATGAATATTTTAAGTGAAAGATTTGAATCAAAAATAATCGAATGAAGAAGTAAACCTGATTGAAAAAAAAATAATCTTCCTAAAATTAGTTTCCTATACATAAATTTTCGAAATGAAATTGAAATGGATCAAATCAAATTGATTTTGATCTTGAAATCTTAAACAATAATATTTTAGATGTATGATAATACTGACGTCCGATGTTTAAATCTTTACAACGTTCGAAATCAAGTTGCTCTAGTAAGCCAAGAACCAATCCTGTTTAATTATTCAGTTCGTGAAAACATTGCTTACGGATTGAATAATGTTGATCAAAAACAGATCGAAGAAGCTGCAAAACAAGCGAATGCTCATAATTTCATAATGGAGATGAAAAATGTGTGCACTATTTGTTTTTCTTTAAAATTACTGATTTTTTTACATGCATATATGTTTAATTAACATCTATCTGGTAGGGTTACGATACAATCGTTGGTGAAAATGGCAGTCATTTGTCCGGTGGTCAAAAACAACGCATTACTATTGCGCGAGCTATAATTCGGAATCCAGTAGTACTTTTGCTAGACGAAGCAACCAGTGCTTTAGATGTTGAGAGCGAGAAAGTTTGCTTTCAAAATCTATAATTTCTTTCATTGATTTAAAATTAAAATTTCTCTTATTGATTTAAAATTATGAGAATTCTAATTTTTTTTTTGAAATATGAATTTCATTTCTATGATAGAATATAATTTGTCAGGTAGTGCAAGAATCGTTGAAAAAATCTTGTAGCGGTCGAACATGCATTGTCATAGCACATCGATTATCCAGCATTCAAAATTCGGATCAAATTCTGGTAATGAATGATGGTGCTATAGTCGAATTTGGTACTCACCAAGAGTTGTTACATCAAAAGGGTCTTTATGCTAATCTTATCGAAATGCAAAATCTTCAGTAATTGCATTTTTATGAACTGTGAGCATTTTTATGCTTTGTCACAGTTTTTATTGATTTTGGAAATATTGTCGGGAAATTGTAGTGTGTTCTTTGTTTACAATTCGTTGTCAAACTTCTCAAGAAAGAAGCATCGATGAAGATCAGAAAGGATAAGCATATGGCTTGACCTTTATCTTCTCATATTCTTCCTCCCAATTTCACTTTTTTCAGTAGTACACTTTCTATCAGCAGTCTTTGATATGAAATGATTTCCAATGTAAATAAAACAATATCAAAAAGCTTTTCTGAAGCAATGAGGCGAAACAGTGTGAGATCATTTATTTGTTTACAATTTCGTCAAATGAATTCAAACCTGTGTAAGAAGTTCAGAGAAGTATTTTAAAACTATGATTTCGCATGGGAAATTTCTATACTTTCATATCAGTCTCTCGAATAAGTTTCTGGAGTTGACACCAATCGGTGAATCTCGCTGTAATATTCGCCAATTTGGGGGGCGATATTTTAGTGGATTAATTGGTCTTGGTAGGTCTTCAGCTGATATTCGATCTGATTGAGCATTTCCATTTAATGCTTGTCTAAATGAAAAATAAAACTTGATATTTTGAAATTTCAATATTATTAATTCAGTCTACTGCTACCGAATTCTTGAAAATACTAACTGAATTCGATATTCTAATTGTTCCTTTTTTTTTTTTTTATTTCTACTTATCAAAAGTTCAATTTGAGAAAGAAGAAAGGAAAAACTTTTGTGAGATTATACACAAAATACTTTGAACAGTAATTATTCCATCATCAAAAAATGTTCAATTTGATGAGCAAATTTAATAATTGCATTGAAATTAAACCTAAGAAGGGAGAAGGCCCTGAACCTTAAGAATAAAGAAACTCCATAAAACAAGCCAGTATTTATCTGGAAATTTTACTTCTCGAGATGTTGCCTACGTTTCCCAAAGGCATGAAGTTTGTCCCTGAATCTAACGCAGTATGCGCTGCATAGAATATAAAATTTTTTCTAAGATAATTAAAAATTTAATAACTAGCAGGAATGCTCTACTGACATCAACGGATTCAATCTTCCAAATAAACAGTCTCACCCATCGCATATTATATCGCTACGCTATATATCAAGAACAGTATCTATCATTTGAAACAGAGATTTGTATTTTCTACTATTGATGAAGTCTGAGCTACATAAAATGTTGTTCTCAGAATGATTTTAGTAATAGTTTTTATGACAGGAGGTACTGGGACTATCATAAAGAATAGCATACTTTTGCATGGTGACTATCTCTTGCATTTCGGACGTCTCGGCAGATTCACCATAAATACTATTCGATTTTGGACATACTACTCGATAAACCCAAATACGCACACCACCTCTGAAAGATTTCTATTCAATTTGTTTAATTTGTTGAAGAGATTCGAAAAATTTACAACATAATTTCGTAATTCATACTGCTCGGTGCGAACATTCGAGATGAAATCGAATTCGGGTCCTTCGTCACTATAATGATCATTCAGATTCACTATACCACCAGTATAATATGATCCGAGTGATACTAGGTCTGTACCAATATATAATTTACGTGGTACCGAAATTATACAACAACGTTGCAGAATGCTAAAATAAAGTTTATTAATCAAGTTTTAAATAGAAAAAACTACGAAATAAGATTTAGTTTCGTTTTGAGCAAACCTCGAATTAAAGTTTCAAAAAAATAAACTGGCAAATTTAATGATAGTTGAAATTTTGCACTTGGCACGATTTAAAACTAGATGAAGAAAAACTTTTGAAGAGTGGAATTTGCTAACTGGATAATAAATCGGAGAAAAAGATTATCTTTATATGATGAACAATTAAAATTATGGTAGAGAATTTAAGGTAAAGAATTTTTTCATCCATTTATTATTAAAGTATTGCTAGACTGAAATATCAATTCACTGTTTAAATGCACCTTTGTCCGTTGGAAGCCCATTTCATGCCGGAAAATGTGTTGGTTTCAGCTCGGCAACTTGCTTGATTGTCGTTGCAGTAAGTACCTGATGTACCACACGGTAGTTTGTTACATTCCGCTTCAATTGCTCCATCTTCGTAAACTGTTAGTTTCGTTACAACCTAATAAGCAAATTTCTTTTAAATCAGAAATTAAAGCTTTGTTTCAAGATCAGCTAAGGCATTGTAAGGATCTCAGTTGGTGCGACTTTCAGAGGACCGACAATAAATCGATTAGATGCAAAAAATGAAGTTGTTGATTCTTAACACGTCTTATTTCATCTGCTGTCTAGATCTCCTCTATTTTCTACCAAAGTTTTTGGTGTTTTAAGTTTCTGAACTGATTGTTTACAAGTTCCAATTTGCAATTAAACATTAAAGTAGATGATAAATAGCCATAGATAAAGATAAATTTCAGCAAAAAGTTTAAATGTTTTTAAATCAAATTTGAAAAGAGCAAATAAATTAAGAAATTATGCCTTTATTTATTTTTTGCATTAATTTCGTTAAAATTTTATATTATAATTACATTGAATAAATGCAATTTTGAGGTGCTGGAATTCACTAAAAAAATGTAATCTAGAAGGAATCTTGATAATTTCATCAACTTTTTTTACAGTAATTATCAAATCTTTTCATTTTTATATGTCAGTATTTATGTTCCATGTTTTGACATTATTTCGGGAAACTTTTTCTTAATAAGTTATTTTGTTATTATCATTATGCACTGAAACTATTTATGCGGATTCATGTCTGTAAACCATTGTAAGTATAAGTGCTTAGAGCAACTGATATCTGTTTAATATCAGAATTGCATTGGTTAGGGTTAAAAAATGGTGAAAAAATGATACCTGACTGGGTAAACATTTGATACCCAAAACTTGTTGTGAATGATTGTTGTTAGCCTCGGAAGCTACGTATAACGAGAGCAAATAAAGGAGCTGATATATGCCAATATGATGCATTTTACGATAGATGAAAGCTATCAGAGGAATAGTTCAAAAAGTAGTCGTTGATAATGTTTTGAAATACAACGAAATATATGAAAGAATTGGGGAAGTAAAAGACAGTTCAATCACCTTTTGACCTAGATGTATCGTTGTGTACAACTGGTACTACATTGTGTATCAGAAAATCAGGCAATGATTTTCCTGATCTCTCGTTCATCAATTTTCTCATCATTAATAAATATTATGTCAAATGATCATTGTAAGCAGGAACTAGTGATAACATTTTTGAAAATAACCAGGATTGCAGGAGAGAAAATATCATTATTGCTTGCTCTTTCTTCTCTCTTTTGAATTTGCAAAAAATGATATACCCTAGTTGTTTATTCACTTCATTCTAAGATTCTCGAATTAATTACAACTGTCGAAAAACTATCTCCTTTACAACGTATTTCTTTTAACGGGCAAGGTGAATGATTCAAAAAGTATTCAAAATGAACTTAAAAATTATTTCTCCGCTATTTTTTTACAAAATATACAAAGTCATATATTTTTTTAGTTGGCAAAGAGAACAAAAAAAGATCAAATTTGGCGGCGAAAGACCAGTGCATAGCTTTAATTTCCAAATTTAATGTCATATGTTTCATTATCTTTTGAAAAAAATAAAAGACAAAGCGACACATAAATAAAATAATCCAAATCTTTAACGTAAACTTCCAGATTCCTTAATTCTAATTTACATAAACTTCACATAATCCGATTTATAATTCTGATGTGAATATGTTTTCGTCAACTCACACAGCCAATATGGAATGTCAGTTAAGTTGATGTATTTAGTAAACCTTACGTAAATGCAAAATTTTCATTCCTAAACTGCATTTTGTAATGCGTATTTGGAATGTTAAAATGGTGGCTAAATGTGGTCTGATATGAATTTTTGGCGTGAATTCGCAGAAGTCACTCTACTAAAAGTTAGAGTCCTTTTGATAAATTAACTTCATTATATCTGTGCTGTATGATTTATTGCCTGCTCATTCGACGGAGATTCTTTGAATTTTGTGTTTAATCACAGTTTTTTTTTTTTTTTTTTCTAATTACACCACATATTAATTGCAAAACCTCGGAAAAGTATGTTAATATGAATCCAGCACCTTTCAAATTAAAATTTAGAAATACTACCAGCAAATTAGAGGAAAAATATTCCTCATCATCTCATAAAAACTTTGAAGTAATAAAATGATTGCCGCTTTGCTCCTTAACTGACAATAACAACTTCCATGTTTATTTAACATTGATTGATATCAACACTGAATTTTAATTCCAATCAAATGAAAAATGACTTGAAATATTATTTCAAACATTTATTGAAAGCAAAGTATCACAAATTATTATTTCAAACATTTATTGAAAGCAAAGTATCACAAATCCCTTATATTTCAAGCATAAAACATAATTGAGAATAAAGATGTTATTTAATATCTGTATCGAAAATGTTGAATTTCATATTAGTGGCATTCTTAAATTGATAGAACGTTATTCCTTTTCTTTTTAAATATGTCCTTGAATTTAAATAGACTATCAATTGCTACGAATAAAATAAATACCGTCTATCCCGTCTTGTTCAAGTCCTTTCAAACTATTAATTAAAAATAGATTCGTTTAAAAACTATTTGCAATAATTTAATCGTCTTTTGCTGTCTTTTTAATTTTTTTCTAATTTCTGAAATTTTTATTTCGATAATTAAAAATAATTCAGAATATGTTTCCCCATCTCGAGAAGTAGTTCCTGTGTTCTGGCTTTTTTACATGTTGGGATTTTCATTGAGATTTAGTTTTCATCTTAGTCGAGTTGCTATATTACTTTTATTAGTTCCTTCTGAAGCTTCCTATGCCGATCAGTATTACTCGAATTGTTTTTCAAATACACAGTCCATTTTTGTGCCGTTTTTAGCACTAACCGTTAATTTCCATTGCTAGCAGTTATATTACATTTGCACCCTTTTTATTACTTAAGCTAGAAAGTGAAATAAAAATAATTTGTCATCTAGAATATGCCCAGGTAGAATTTCAGACGATAAATTCCTGTAATATTTTCAGGAGAGAATGAAGTTACTTGAAATAGCTCTCGTTGCAGTGCTAATGAAAATGATTTCAGCTGATGTTAGTAAATTGATGCTGTTCTAACATTCATAACATTCATTGATTTTATTTTTATGTTTGAATTTAAAGTTCGCAATATAATTATCACTATTAAGATGATGAAAGCCAATGTTCCAAACTATATCTTCATATTTTGCAGTTAATGAATAAAGATTGAATGAAGTAAGAATTATTTCTTGCTTCACCTGGGATTTATAAGCTTTTGATAATCTTTCATTTTGCAGAACCAAGAAGACTTAATCAAAAAAACAATAAGCGAAAATTTAACACCAGCGGATGACTATGCGGAAATAGCTGAACTGAACAAATCAGGTTTCAAATATTTTTCATGTCAGACGTGGAAATAGATCATTAAATTTGAACTATAGATCTTTATCGGGCCTTAATATTTTCAGAAACAAATATAAAAGCTTTTCTTGGATGTTTTTAATTTAAACTTGAAAAAATAGAATTTGTGGAAGGAAAATGTTTTTTCTGCTTATTAGAAGACTTCACTATCAATTTAATGTATTCATGTCATAAAGAGCAAAAAGTATAATAGATTTTTACAGTGGAACAGATTGCATCCGGAATTTTAATATTGCAAATTCCTTGCGCTACATAAGCTTCCATTGTGTTAGAAATAAGAAATACAAAAAGCACATATGCAATCAATGATGAATTCCTCGATACAGTCACATAGCATTTTATAAAACATCAAAAATTCCAGGCTCGACTGCAAAGCCGATGACAGAGTCAATGCATTATGCATCGGTTTTTCCAAATCCAGAAGAGAAAAAAACATCATTAGAAAAGATCGACGTGACAGATTTGTTTATACTTTCTGAAGCTATTTCAAAATCAAAACATGGTGAGTCAACATCAGTACAATCAGTGATTTCGGAATCTTTTACGCCTTCCTTTTTGTCAACATCTTTGAAATCTAAAGAGCACAAATTAGATATTTCTGCTATATCCAGTGCTATATCTCTAACTAAAAACAATACATTGAATGCTTCAATCAATTTAAAAGGCAACAGAAGTTCAGAATCACAGTTATCAATGAATAAAAGCGATGAAAAAGAAGAACCAGAAATATCAGTTGTCGATTCGGTATATCTGAGTGAGGTTGTCTAACTTTTGTTTTCCAGTCTTGAAGCATTATTAATTGTATAATAAGGAGGGCGATAAAAATAGTAATTAAACAACATCCAAACTCAAAATTAAACGATTGCAAGTTTCCGATTTAATAAAATCTATAAAATAACAGAGAGCCTATATGTGTTTTAGAAATACGGTATATTCAGGAAGAATCTATCACTTTTTGTCAAAAAACACTTGCTTGCGAAGAAAAGTTGAAATGGCGTGAACTGATATGTCAACGGCAATATGCATATCCCAATTTAATTCTCGGTTCATTTCCTTTTATATGTTAACGATTGATATTATCACTGCGACTAAAAATAAGATTTATATCGCCGATGATTGAGAATCACATCAAAATTTTTAATCGACTCAAATATCAGCTAGTTGCAATTCTTTTCTCCTTATTTGATCGAAAAATGGTTCTAAAAAAAGCATTAGCAGCAGTACTGAGAATTTCTTTTGAAAAAAGTGAAAGGAAGAAATCGCGGTTAGGAAAATATAATTCCAAGTAAACAATCCTAAGCAGATGAGAAAAAAGTTTCCGTCTCGGTAGAGAACTTTTCTTCGGATACTGAATGCTATGGATGTAGTTACATATATCTTGTAACAGTTTATGAGATTTAAATGTACCAATCTTTATATTTATTTTCTAGCTTACCGAAGTTGACTGGAATAAGCAAGTATTAAATGAAAACACAAATTCAGTAATTTTGGACTGATTGGGATCAAATAATGAATAAATTAAAACAAGCGATTTCAAGATTTGAATTTGAGATTTCAAGATTTCAAAGAATAATGGTTTGCTACAGAGCGCAAAACGGAGCTATTCGATATGTCCGTTCAAGCTGAATTCATTATTAATTCTGGAATAACTGACGCGATGGAATCGGTATCCAAAGCATGCTTGCAACCAATAACAAGTGATGTTCTACAACAGGTATCAAAATTCCGTAAAATTTACAATTTTCTGCTGAATTTGCTTTATTTATAAAAATTAATTCGTTTCAGCTCTCCAAACTTCTACGTAAAATGGCATTGAGTCGTGAATCATGTATACGCCGCACTGTTCCCTACCACAATTTGCTTCCTATTCGTCATGTAACATTTTGATTTTTGAACAAAACAAACGATAGGTTGAGGGGAGATGACAATGATGTCATGCATAACTTTCAAAGAAGTTTTACATGTTAATTAAAGATAGTGTTGATAATGTAAAAAATGCTGTTTAAATGCTTTTCAAAATGAACCGATGACAAGAAAGTGAAGTAAATGACATTTTTACTTACACAGCTACAGTTGTATCGTTTGTCGGTGATATAGTTTAAGTTAACATATTGCACTCATAGATTATTGGTTTGCAACAGTAAGAAGAAAAAAGTATAAAACACACAATAAATTGGCTAGCAGTTATAAAAATAAATTATACAATAAAGAAATAATTTGATCAATTTTAACTAACAAATCCCTGTCGTTCTCTCGGTTAATAGTTGGTTCATTCTGTTAGTATGTTTTGTAATGAAGATCGTCCTTCATTCATTTAGTGAACTGCTGAAGAAGTGTAGAGATGGAATAATGAGGCTAAGCTAGCCTCGGCATGATCCTTCTGAAAATCAAATGCTTTTGTTATCCATAATCATGCATAAGTAGCAAAGTCTCTTTGTGATATTGTTAGCCTATATCCTCCTCATCGCCTTTATTTCCATAAATTTCGTTATTCCGCGGGTAATTTTGATTTCGGTAATCCGACACTTATCATATCGCTCTGTGTAGATACACAATATAGAACACTATGTGGAAGTTATATAAAGATGGAAGCATATAAGATTTATTATGTAGCCATAATTCAGAAGGCAATTTGTGAAAGGATTGTATCGTATAGTATGCTAAATGAGACGGATGATATTGACGAAAGCAAGTTTAGAACGCGACAAGATGCCTTTGATTACTGTAGAGCCTTGGTGGCTCCAATGAAAAAGGAGTGCGAAATACTAAGGCAGTGCTGCCCAAGTTACGTCAGGTAAGTATCAGTGAACAAGATTTTGTTGAGCAGTGCTGAGATCACGTTAAATGAATATTTTCATTCAGTTCAGATTTGCAAATACACAATTATTGTTCAAAAGTAAGTATGATTATTTGGACTGGAAAAGTGATATGCAATTAGCGTTCATATAGTTATAGCTATTTACATTTCAGTCTGTAAGTGTCGTTAAAAGTATTGTTCTCAGTTTATTTACTGCATTTTTTTTTTTGTTATTTGTTTCATTTTATTGGAACTCCACAACTAAATTTTAAAATCTAAAATTTAAATTTAACAATTTTTTTTTTGTTTTAGTTGCACAGAAGTGTTGAAAGAAATGAGCGTATCGAGGAAGTATGAAGAAATGTTCAAGCGTACAAAACAGATACAAAGTAATTGTGAAAAAAAGATTATGGCAACATTGCAGTCGCTTCATCCCATCTTGTCACCTTTTATCTAATAATGATAGAGTGCTTGTTTGATTGCTTATAGCAATAGATATGACATCTACGACAATATCCAATTCGATACTACCAATTGATGAAAAGAAATTCGATGACAAAAATATACCAACGAATTATCTGTTTAATTTTACATCGTAAAAGGAATGGACGCAAACTGAGAGAAGTGGACTGAAGTTTTTAAGCAAAGGCATAGTAAAAAAATTAGTAAAATTTTGCTAAAATTAGCAATTTTCTAAAAAATTAGAACCTTTAGGAGAATATGTTATATTATTCACAAGAAAGAGATATGATAGGAATTGATTGTTGAAATTTTTCTGCGTTTTTCATGTCTTTTTGGAATTTACAATTTTTATCTTTATTAATATCAACTTCAAACTATTCAGAAGTAGTTCACATCAAGTAGTTTACTAAGGAGTAAGATATTGGTCGTCAATATGTCATTCAAAGAATCTGTTAATAAATTAATTTTAATAATCTTTCATTTACCTTTGTTTTAAAAGGATTGCATCCTAGAAATTTGAAATGATTTTAAGGTATCTAATTTTTTTTTTTAAAAAAAAAAATTTCAAAATTGATTTGTAAACAATATAAGAAATGTTTAGAAAAAATGACGTTAAGAAGACAAACACAGCGATCACATATGTAAGCAATAAGGGACAATCAATTTCGAAACAATAAATAATAGATAAGCTAAGTGAACAATAAGCACACTGTCCAGAAATTATTTTAGTGTATATGAAGTCGAAATTAATTTACTATTTGTTTTTCTTCTTTCAATTCGAACAGTACTCCAAAATGATAGGAACAAAAACAATCTCAACAAATAAAAAATTAGAAATTTCTCATTTCAAAAGAAACGAATAAATATCAGCTTAGATGGAGGAACTGAATTCCTATGATATACTGTTAGAAAGATATTCATTGATTGAACAAAGGTGAAATAGGCAATTATTTGTAATTGATCCGATCAAACTTTCACTCAATCTGGATATGAAAAGGTATATTGATGCATATTTCTCCCTGTCCTAGGACAGATTATTTGATCAATTTTTTTTTTTATTTGGACATCCAACTTGGCGAAAGGACACTAACTGAGAGAACATTGTCTGTATGAATTGATGGTGAAAATGCATTGGGTGATAAAATTTGACCACCCAGAACTTGCGGTGAGATTATATCGGGACTAAGAATGTACGGACTGAGTACTAAAGGACTTAGCACATATGGATTAATAACATTGGGAGATAAAATGTAAGGAGATAAGATGTATGGTGCACCAACAAGTGGTGATAACACATAAGGCGAGAGAATATAAGGTGAAACAAGAAAAGGAAGAAAGACTCCCGGAGAAAGTACGAATGGACCAAGAATGGAAGGATTCAAAATTAGTGGACTAAAGATGCTAGGTGACAGTACCACTGGTCCTAAAATGCTGAGACCAAAAATGGGACAAAACATGAATGGTGCCAAGATGGTTTGCGAAATCATTGACGTTGTTTCACGTTTCTTTCGGTATCCCTCCTAAAAATACACTTTTTTAAATTGAATTTCAGATTTCTTGCCAATTTCCTGCAATAATAATAATAGAGCGCGGAGTAAAAATCATTTGTTATATTAGTTCATTTTAAATACTGCATTAATTGAAATTATCAGTACATCATATTATGTATAGCTTACTAACTTCATTTTTTCTTTAACTCTAAATTCGGTTAATGAGTGACGAAATTTTCCTACAATCATTGCAAACAGACTGTATCTTCATTCGCGTTATGTAATCAGTTTTTCTATTTATAATTGCATAATTTTCAAATTGAAAGATATCTGCTCTCATCTTCTGAATACATTGCATTACTGATTTTTTTTGTTCAGTTTTCTAATCTCTAATCTTGCTTCATTGAATATTTTCGACATTCTAATACAGCACTGCGTTTTCATCAACTTAAATTAAATAGACGATACAGTAAAGTTTTTTTAACAGTGATTTTAATCAGTCTTAGGCTTATATTACTATACTATTGTCTTTTGTAATTTTGGCAATTTTAGTATTTTAATATATGAGCACTATCGCTCTTATACTTTTCTTAAATGATAAGTCTAAATGGATAAAAAAGTAAAATGTCAAAAAATATAAAATAATCAAAATGGATTCAATTTTACTGTGTAAAGAAAGTTTCATGTTCTTCCATTGATAACAAATCAGCATCAATTTTTTGAAGGATAGAATGAAATCTTTATCAGTTTAAAGGAGTTCCTCTTTTTTAAAAGTATCTCACATGGAGTGATTCATCTTACCATTTTCCAGCAAAAATACTGATAACATTAACCTTAATTTCATTCTCTGCAATTCGTTCGATATTCGTCCACAGTATTTCTTCCTGCTCTTTTTTATTAAGTTTTTCATACATTTCCAAATCGAAATTCACATCTTTTAATTCCTTAACACCTGCAACAACTTTTCTTTTCCCTAAGCATTTACTATAGAGAAAAAGAAGTGTGACTGATGAACAACGAAATTACCTTGTTGATAAAGTATTTCTTTGAGTTGTGATGCTTCCAGAAATGTAAATCCTCTGTCCTCAATTTCATGTCTTTGTTCCATATTGAATGATTTTTCCAAATCTTTGAATGCTTGAAAAATTCGCCTCGTTGTCTGCAACTACCTAATAATTTCATTTCTCCAAAAATAGTTTCATTAATCAATTTGCACTCAATAACAGTCAGGTTTAAATTGGTTTAAAATTTTGGAATTTTCAACTGTACTAGTCTTCGATACTTTTTATTCTAAAACGACTTTTTTATGCTGCTCAAAGTGTATAGAATTTGCCAACCTTAAAGATTATATCGTCTAAAACATTCGTTTCATTAAGCATATTAAGAGCCATTTCGATGGCAAGACGTGCTCCTGAAACATCCATCACCATTTCCAACACTGCTTCCTGGTCTTTTTCCTCCATACCACTCTTTTCTAATAACTGAAACAACCAGTCAAATGACAGAACGTATCTTTAAATGCTTCAGAATTTAAAAAATTTTGGAGAAAAATTACATTTTAGAAGTAAAATCAAAATTCGCACTTTTAAAATTTGAGCAATTAAAATTAATGAAACAATTTTGACCTTGGGGAGCGAGATAATGCTTTCCGGACTATCATCTTTGTAAAATGACATGATGGAAGGCGATAAAACACGTTTTCCAGACTGCATCTAAAAACGAGTCGATCGAGATTACGTAAAAAATTAAATTTGAAAATCCATAATTTAATCATTTCTTTTATTCCTGAGAAATAAGAAAAGAAACCTTATCAGGAATCAAAGGCATTATTCGAGGACTCAAAAATCGGAAATTGAGCTCCTTATTTTTGCCATTCCGATTAATTCCATTGACAAGATCGATTGCCAACGAGATGAAATCCTTATATTTTGACTAAAATACGCAACGTTAGCTCTTTGCATGCTTTGTTTAGCTTTCTTTTTATATGAAATATTTGCTCTTAAATACTGAAAAAAGGTTTCTGAAAGTGATGTTTCTGAAATCTTCGAGAAATTCATAACATCAGACCTAAACAAATATTTTTGTTTGTTTAGTCTTTCCTCTTTCAATTTTATCAAAGATTTAAATAGCTATGCAAAATACCTGAACTTTAGGCTTGGAGGGTTTCTTGTTATCGAGTACAAGATCGAAAAGTCGGAAATTGTAGACTTTTGTGCTTTTTGATTCCAATTGCTGACCCATTTGTTTTTTTAATTCCGTAATACGCTCATAAGTTTTTGCCCAATTCTCATTTGTTTCTCTCCCACTCAACATAACACTAATAAATTTGGACATCTGAATTAAATGGTTTTGTTTTCATTAATTGAAATTTGCAAGATGATAGTTATGCTATGATGTTTTCAATAGTTATGTGAAATGTTCACTTGTTGTAGAGGAGTTTTCTTGACAGTTGAATATCGCAATGCAGGCATTTTAGCAGTTTGTTTCACCTGAAAACCATAGAATAGATGGTAGATTTTTTGGTATTTTTTAAAATTTCTTTTTGGTATTTTTTTAAAATTTTTTTAAATTTCTTTTTAAAAGTTTGCTGAAATAATATATAGCTGGGATGATATAAGTTGGAAATAAATGTACGAATGATATAGGTCAATGTGAAGAACAAATGATATATAAAGGTTGTTGATGCAATCACTCACATCCATAATGAAGCGATCGCTTTTCATAACATGACTTGCAATAAGACGATAAGAACGTCGTTGCCTCAACTTTTTTTTCCGATATTTTGACTGGATAGAATCCGAATATAATTTCTCGCACAGTTTAGATGAATTAATAGATGCAAAAAGGCACCAGTCACTTATTCGGAAATTCCTTGGCATCGCTAGGTTTATATTTTTGAGCACATCTGATTTTTCTGAATATTTTTGTTCCGATTTCGTATTTTTAACTTTTTCATAATATAGAGAATTAGAAGACTGTTGAATAAGTTTTGCACTTCGTTTAATTTCATTCTCAATGAAGTACAAACTTTCGGAACTTTCATTTTTTTCAGTCGAGTGCTTCCTTGACATCAAATAAATATCGCCTGATTTCTTATCGGCAGATAGCAGATGGTTCTGCGAATACATCTGTTTGGACATCTGAGGTTTTTGATAATTGGCTGAATCAAAAACTGGTATCGGACCAGTAAAGTGTTTGCAAACGTTGAAATTGTGCGGTGGAAAATCCTTCATTTGCTTAAGATGGAAAATATTAGAGGATTTCAAAAACTTGGTGGAAGCTTTGGGTGAATATCGCTTGGAGAATGAACGATGAGTTTTTTTCCTTGTTCTCATCCTACTTTTTTTTTTATAATCATGATTTTTCAAAGAATTCTCTTCCTCAGAACCATTGGATATAATAAAAGCTGGTGTAGCGACTGGCTTATTAGTTTGATTTTGGTCAAAATCTTGTCTAGAGGAACTGAAATATGCCTCATGTCGTGCCTGCATTAAACATTTCGCACCTGCTGCAAGATTATGGTCATCTTCGATTTGATCCAGACATGCAGCAAACATTTTCTGTTTATCTGGAAGAAAACTTGAATGATAAAATACTGAAATCCTCCGAAGGATTATACAAAAATTATCTCGCATTTTTTTGGTGATTATATCGCTAAACTGGAAGTTGGGTCAAGATACCTATTTATTGAATGAAATTATCCAGTTTCGTCTTCAATTTTTTGTCAATTTTCATTCACTTTTTTTTTAGGTCGTATTTACAGTATCATCTATTCATTAGCATGTTTGATTTCAGCAACAAGCTATTGTTCTCCTCTACATATAATTAGAATTTATTTCATTTATTCGAATGAAATTCCGCATAAACCATATTTTAAATTGCATAAATAACCAACCTTCAGTTAATTGCCCATACATCTGTTTGCCAACCTGTCCAAGTAATGCTTTGATCGCATAGATGTACCAATTTAAATGCAAGTTTTCAATAGATTCAAATGTCTTCTTATTCATTCTCGTTTTGTAGATGTTTCTGATATCATTGGTCGTTAATCTGATACTTAGTCCTGAAATTTGAACGAAGAATTAAAAATTTGAAGTACTGAAACAGATTAGTAATGCTGGCCAAGAGCTAGATGGATTCTGTGTATTTTCAAATTAAAAAATAATCAATTAAGAAAGAATTTCTCTGGATGATTTGATCAAAGCAATTTTGCTAATTTTGTTAGAAGCTGCATACCTGCCTGAGCTATAATAATAATCATTAGCCGCTGAGCGAAACGCATTCCTTAGACAATGCACTCGGAATTCAAAAGTCGTAAACTTTCTGCTGTAAATAATCATCGCTGCTTACATTGTTGATAGCTATGGAAATTTAAAAAAATTCAAGTTATGTTAAGAAGACTGAAAACATAAAGTTAACTTTGTTGACATGAATATTTGTGAAAATCGCCCATTGCTTGTATAAATAGCGAAAGTTTTTACTTCGAAATCATGAATTTCATATTTTCGAAATGTATTTGTTTCGAGTGCAATCAACGTGCTGAGGAAACTAATAAATAAATAATTATAATAAAAGCATTCAATTTTTATCTCTAATTGCAATGCAGCAGTAAAATTAAACTGTACAAAAATTTAATCAGCCTTACTAATTTTATTTGAAGGAAGCGAAACTTTTATATACATAAATGTTTTTTCCACATGATCTTTCTAGGACTGTAATATATTTTTTTAAACTAATAAATATTTTCCAAAGATAACATGCATTATGAGACTAAAAAACTTTAATCAGTATTAATTAAAACTTCTAAAGGTGAAATCTTCGAGAAAAGAATGATTAGGTCAACATGAATGCTACATTAATGAAAAAATTTTATAAAACAATTCACAGTTTCTCTGATTTCTGAATGAAGACATTCGAGGCTAAATCGATTTTATTCATTATTCAAAAAAGATGAGACTTTCTTACATCCGAATCAATTTAATATTTTATGTTTGGAAGTTATAATTATTAAATTTTTGATGAATATAGAGAACTATTGTCTAAACTGTTAAACACAGTTCTACATGGTCAGTGACTATTTAACATTGGCAAATTATTGATTAGCATAAAAAGCATTCGCGAAATTTTTACTGATTTTATCTCCCACTATCATTACTACCATTTTACCGCATTCTGTTACTATTGACCCTCTGACTGCCCGAATACGTTATATGTATTTCCTGGTGAATACATTTATCTTATAACATTTCTTTTGCCTTCCTAATTCGAGCAATGAACATTTTGTAGTTCCTAAATGAAATGTCAATCACTCTCAAATTCCATTTTCTGCTCTCAAGTTTTCCTTCTCTTTTTCCTAGAATTTTTCTCTTCGGTAGTATTATCATTTCTTCATTTCAATAAATAATTTGTACGATTCTAAATAAAAACCAGATAAGATAAAGTGATTTCACAACTGAAACATAATACCTAATTGAAAGAATGTCTCAAATTTAAGTATGATTCTTGAAACTTTGTCTCAAAAATTTAAAACTTCCATTCAGTTTGCATGAAACCTTTGTTTCAGAACTTTATTCAGGGACAGAAACAATCTATTAAGATTAGAAAAAAAAGCATTCGATGTTGTTGTCGCGAATTTCATAACGCGAAACTTCCAATAACTCAGCAAATTAAATTGTAAATAAATGTTGATAATTGTAAAGCATTTGACTAAATGTACATTCTTAGATTTACTTTCATGTTCTTTGTTGTCAGTTAATTTCACATCCTTTGAAAATACTTTATTAGCAACGACTTAAGATATTTATCTACAACAAAGGATTTGTAGTCCACT
>JARVGP010000592.1:0-36298 GCA_029876185.1 Mansonella ozzardi | reverse complement strand
TTTTTTTTTTTTTTTTTTTTTTTTTTTTTTTTTAAGAAGTTTTGGGCTATGTTACGTTTTAAAGGTACAGTTATGTTCTCATAACTGTATCCAAGATTTATAAATTATATGCTGTATGTAATAATATAGTGAAAGCAATCTAATGAAATATCAAAGTAGAAACTACTAAAGCACTTAAAATAGAACTTTACAACTTAATAAAAATAAAATGCATAGCAACGTACCTCGGCTTCAATTACATTTATTATATTGTCATTTAAATTTTTCAGTGATTCATCCGCTTTCCATCCTTTTCTTTTATTCGTAACTTTATAACCGCCATTCGTTATAGTTTGTTTATTTGTATTGATTTGTACTGATTCACTGGAACTTTCTTTCATATCTGTTTTATCCAGAACAGCTTTCCTACACAGTACAACTTTAAGGAGATTTCCAGCAAACAAAAATAATGTACAACAAATCTTCTTTCTACTTTGGAAGAGATGGAAGCAATAAGTCTATAGTGAATGAAGAGAATGATCTTCTACTTAACATTTAACAAACAATGAAAGCATATGGAAAGAAACTAATTAAAACATAAAATAAAATAACCGAAAAGCAATATTACCAATTCTGAATATCTGAAAGTTTTAAAAAAGAAACAAAAGAAAAGTATGCAAGTAGTAATTACCTTCTTCCTAGATCTCGCTGTTTCATGTCATCCTTACCAGCGTTTACCTGAAAAAAGGAAATAAAGATTAACTTGATTTATGATGCAACCAAAACACATCCCTCAAATGAAACATAAAAGCTACTGACTAAATATCTAAAAGATCTATCAGAGTAAATGAACCATAAATATCATACAAAGAAAAGTTACTGTCACTGAGTAAGCATAAAAAGGATTAGCTAAAATTATTTTTTTGTTTGCAGAAGATTTGCAGTAACTAATTTTTTCTGGAATGTCAAAATCTGAATTGGAAAAGACACATATAAAGACTCACTAATAAACTTACATTACTGGCACATACCGGCAATACTTTTTTCACAATTGGTTCCCCGCTAGCACTTCTAAAAACAACAATTTATTAAAAGAAAAATTACTGTTGAAGAATAAACTGGATTATACCATGCCTGCAGTCAAATCTTTAAAATAAATTGATCAACAAGCTTTTCAGAATTATATTCCGGAGAATATTCAAGCTATTCTGCTAGGAATTTCTATTTAAAACTAGCACAGCTTCATAGGTTTCATAACATGCACAAGTAGACCATTAGAAAACTATTCTGAAGAAATCTTCAAAAAGCTGCAAACTCAAATAAAATCATACTTGAAATCTGTACCGAATCCTGTTTCTAAATGCACGCCACTTCTTTTGGAGAGTCGATGACGTTTAATGGATTCAGCATTCCTATTCACATTAATAGTATCTGGATATTCGGGTTGATTTATTGATGGTGTATTGTTCTGAAAGCATGGTCTGAATTGACTGACTTGAAATTTATATTCACAAAATAAAAAATAACAGTGTGCAATATGCAGAAAAAAAATCTGCAAGTCGGTAAAAAATTTGTTAAAAAAAGAATTTTTAACAGCTTACAGCAATTACTTACCGTATTACCTAAAATTCTTTTTTGTATTTCCTGTACTTTTGGATCACGAGAAAAATCGAAACGTTTCTCTTTAATTGTTTCTGGTTTCATCTAAATCAAAATAAAGATCATATGCTTGATTTCTTGTAAAACTAATAAATTTTCATCTAGGCTAATCTATTTCATAAGTACCACAGAGCAAAGTGTTTTAAGTTTTCGCTTTGAAGAAATGACTGAATGAGATATTAGATGGCTTTATATACCAAAGCAGTTATACTGGAGGTTTTTCCAAAAATTTTGATAAGGAGAAAGAAAAATCGTATATTCTGCAGAAATACTGCAATTCATCACCAAAGAATCGCACTGGTAAATTAAAATTCAACTAAAATTCAAATTTCCCTAACAAACTGCATAGCATTAATACCTAATATGAAATAATGCCAAAAAATAAAAATGACTCATCTCAGAATTGTGACAATTGAATTTTATCTATGCATGTCTCATAATGAAATTCGGACACAAAAGGAGAATTGAAATTGTTTAATAAAATAACTTCATCACTTCCTAATCACTCCTGAATCAAATTTATGGATGGATCGTTACTATTCGGTCTTTTCTGATTCATTAATTTCTCTATGATTTTTCGTTTCCTCAGAATTACACAGAGTATTATTATAATATCTTAAAATCATTCACTGTCAAGCTCCGCTTTAATTACTTTACTATTTGTTTTTGCAAAATGGACAAAATTTTAGACAAATCCGAAATAATATCACTGAATCCATTAAGAAGTGAATATGTCTATAGTTTTTCCGAAATGTTATAATTTTATCTTTTCCGAAATAATATAATTGGAGCATAATTAAAGTTAGTAAGCACAGTAAAGAAAATAATAATAGTCTATTTAGTTATTACAGTTCATTATTATTATCATTTACATTATTACAGTTCATTATTTTTACTAATAACTTATCACCAATATCATCACCATCACTGCTACCTATTTAGCTTTTTTGTCATCAATAATTTGTTTTAATTTGCACCAAGTGTCTGCACAATCCATTAACTATTAAATCCTTTTCTGCTTTTTAATTATAACAAAAACTAAATTGTAAAATATTTTGCGAACTTTCTCCCTCTCCCTCTCTCTCTCTCTGCAACTCCACTCATTATCGTACAATAATTTTTTATGTCCAAAGTTTGCTCTTAATACATCTGTCAAAACTATCATGTCAAATTTTCTACAGAAATGAAGCTGTCAGAAACCACCATGCCTAATTTTCTACAGAATAACATTCTTATTACTTTCAGCGGTACTGTTGAGCAAATGCCTTAAAAAGTCGAAATGTTGCATATGCTATAAACTATGAAATAGATGGTTCCAGAGACAAAACTATCCATTTCACAGTTCAGTACCTCATTTTTAATCCATAAAAATTGCTTCTTCACAAAAGAAACATATTCATTCGTAATTCATTTTTAGTTTAAAAAAACATTCTATCATTATGGGAAACATGTAATATGAAAAATATTTATTTTTAAAAACACCTGTCCAAGGCTATTTTTAGAGTGTATTTCCTGCAACAGTGAAAAAACAAAAATAGCTGAGTAATCAATGGCAGAGTTGTGCATTTTATAAATATGAAAGCTAAGTTTTGGTACTAAATTCTTTCTAATATTTGCATTTTTATATTTCTTAACTTCCTGCTAAGTCTTCAATTTTCGATTTAAATTTTCAAAATTTAAAACTAAATTTTTCCCTCAAGATTTTGGATGAATTGTAGTTAGTTATGTGCTAATTTAGTTTTATTACTTATTTTAGCACTTTTTCCCAAAGAAAATCAATGTTACCTTTGCAACATAATGCCTTACTAATATCACCACCCCGTAAAAAACTCTATAATTTATGCTATGTATTGAATAAATCTCAAAAATTTTAAAATATATGCTGCTGGATGGAATTGTTATAAAACACAGAGAATAATTTAACCAATTTTGGATAAACGAAAGTTTTGCTTCATTCTGTTTGAAAATTTGACACTATTTTGCTAAACATTGAATTATGTAAAATGATATATCTGAAGGAAGTCTCAAATTGAGAACACGTATTTGCTTGAATCCATTTTAGACTGTCAAAAAGTTCTTGGGAATAAGATGATATAAATCTGGTATCACTGTAAAGTGTTTAAGGCTGGTTTTCTAATAATGAATAAACAGCGAAGTAAAAAAAAAATAGTGCTATGACTGTTAGGGTAAAAAAAAAAATAGTGCTATGACTGTTATTTTGAAAAAAAAAAAGAAGAGCAGTAAAATTGTCATTAATTCCAACAAACTTATTGATATTTATCTGCAGCTGTTTGAACAACAAAGTTTTACAGTTAGTATTAATGGCACTAACATATTGTCTTAAGTTAAACTTCCTTATTAAGATTCTATATAATTTGTAAAAACTAATGCTCACTTTTTTTTTCTGTAATGTTTGATCTTTTAAAATAATGCATTTAAATCATTTTCTTCCTTTTTTTTTTTTATTTCTTCTATATTTCTGCTAAGCAGATAAGTGTATTGATGAAGGTAATCAAAATTGGCTACATATATATATATATATAGCTGAGTTCTTTCCATTAGCTTATCACTCATCTTTTCATGAAAGAGAAAAATGGATGTGCGTGTCAAAACCTCTTCAAGATTGCTTATCTTTGATCAGCAAATGATATTTTGAGATGATTGAACGATTAATTATTTATTAAGCCAATGAAAGATGAATGCATGTTATGGATGCTGTTTGAAAAGCTTCATGCACAGACCTCGCCATTCAACCTCATGTTGAAAAATTAAAAAGATTTTTTGGCACATCGATAGGAACTATTACAATGAATAATAATTTCATATCATGCTTAATATCTGATAATAATATCATTTCAAATATTCCGAAGATCTAAAAAGAGCCAGAACTGATGCTTCTTCCTCTTCTCTCTTTTCTCAACACAGTCAATTGCAAGATTTATTTTGCAGTTATTTTTTTTGTAATATAGAAATATTAAATTTGGTTAAATTTTCACCCTATTTTTTCATTTCTTTGTGTGTTAAATATATTTTAAAAGTTATACGTCTTTAAAACTCACTTACGAAATTGAGACATTAAATTTTGGCCATTTCATAAAGTGCGCCAAGTTTTATACATCGTATTTTTGTTTATATAAAAAATTAATGTGATATATTTTCATGTCTGGAAGAAAAAAAACATGTGTTATGATCAGTTTACAGTATTATTGCCAGTTTATTTAATTAATGTCTTTAGTTTATAAATAAACAAAGAAACAAATCAAAAAATTTTCTGAATTTCTAAAAACAAAAATTATTTGCTCATTATTCCTAATTATCAGCTATAAGGAGTAGCATTGAAATAGCATTAAATGTGTGTTAAATAAGTAATAATTTGTTGAACATTTCTTTTTTCTCTCCAGTGTTATCATAGATTTACGGTGGTAGTTGCGCAATGTACGTATCACAACAGGTATCATACAAGAAGGTATAGAGAAAATAGATGTAAGCTGTCAGTTTTGAATTACTGATTTTGATGATGAATTCACTGATGTGGCAAATTTAACAGCAGGTGGTGTATTCGTTTACAGTTGATACTTCTTTTTTATTCAGGTTATTATCTATATTCGATTTCCGCTTCAATAATTCCACAGTGTTCGATTTTTCCTATTCAATTAATAAAGTGATGAGGTTATCATTTTCAAGTTTTATCGCATATCAACTTTTCTTCTTTCAATTAAAGATATTCTAAATATTTAAATATGTTGCTAAATACTATTTAATATTAAAAATATTAATTCTTTTGTAACAAATTAATTAACGATACTGCACATTGATATGCAACAGCAATTATCATCCTTAATGAGCATCAAAAATATTGAATAATTTAAAGTTCGATATTGGTATAACTGGAAGAAATTTTCGTGATATATTATAATTTACATACAATTAATTTGCATTCATATATGTTAACCAGATAGAAAAAAAATAAAGAATATATTAATAATAGAAGTTTATAATTGATCTCATATTTTTTCTCTTTGATTTTTGTTAGAAAAATAATAGTAATAAATAGTTAGCGCAGTTTACAAAAAAATAAGCGGAATTATATGCGAATTATGTTCCTATCGGTACTATACGTCTTGATTACTTTCATCAATATTACTTGAATAAATCAGGTCTGTTCTTCAAGCTTTCTCAAATGGTTTCTTTTCACATACTATTTTACATCCAGCATTATTCATTTTACTAGTTTTCGCATAAATATTTTTTTGTATAATCAATAGAAACGTTGCAATTAGTCAACATTCCATAAATTTTCATAATTAGATAGATGCATTCTTAAAAAGCAATAGCATAATAATATGTTAGTTTTAACAGATTATAGTAACCGATATACAAATACAGGATAATTATACCAGTTTAAAGATACTTCTGAAGTGATGCAATTTGTATAAGGATCATCATCAGCAAATGAGATAGGATGAGTAGAAATGTCGGGGTCAAATGCTAATTAATCAATCTACTTATTGCAATAAATAATATAAGTATATGCTAGCAATTTTTACAATGATCATATATATATCATAATAATTCAAAGATAAGTTATTCTTCGAATGATAGTAGCTAAACATAATAATTACAACGAATATGATAATACAGTTTTTTACATTCTAGAAAATTAGATGTAAAAATATTGAACCCAACTGCGAAAGTGAAAAACATTGCAAAAAAATATATATAAATATAATCTAAAATATATAAAAAATATAAATTTTTTCAATGAAATGAGTAAATGAACACGTAATATCAAAAAATGATTGAATTAAACATACATTTATATTTTAATTTGTAAACATTTAAATGTGCAAATATTTAAAAACACTTAACAATGGACGAAGATTTCACTTATTGACAACAAACCAATCAAATGGAATTCGTAGTGAATACTGAAAGAAATTATTTATTGATCTTCAAAATGTTGTCCCAACTTTTCACTAATCATTTTAAGCATCAAATGAAGAATGAATAATTAAATTAATGAAAAGGTTAGTTACAAAAAAAGGAGAAGAAAAATGGACATATGCATGTGAGAATAATTGATTGTCCTCAAGTGTCCTTCAGATTCATCCTTAAAACAGTAACAATTTGGAAGTATAGCAATAGCATTTAAATGCGCTAAGACTAATTGCGCATTCTCAAGGGTTTATTTCACTTGGCCGCAAGACATCAATCTGCAAACCTTGTTAAAGGCATCATTATCGATCATTTCGTCAATCGCTTTACAACTTATGGAATTCTCGGAGATATCTTCCAAACGCTTTTATAATGAGCAATTTTGTTACTGATGAATTTCACTTTTAGTCTTTGCACTTCATGGATTCAAAGTGATGTACAAGAGTTTTATGAAGTAAGCGATGACACATTAGGATGATGTTAACCAAACTGTCATCCAAGAAATAGGTTAAATTTGTAGACTGCCAGTTTTTGACTTTGCTTCATCAGTTTGAAAAAAAATTAAATTATTTAAAAAACAATTCGGAATATATTATGGTAATACTTTGAAAACATTAAAATTCCGATTGTTCGAAATTTCAATTTATATTAAAATTCCAATATATATCCAAATTCGAATATTACAATACTGGAAACCAGTGAAAGCTGGAATATATCGATAAATTAATAAAATTTGTATTCGTATTTTATCTTCCATTTTTATTTATATCATTTCTTCTATTTTATTCCAAATATATGTATAGTGAGATGTAATTGTTCATTCTCAACATTTGCTTTAAATAAAAAATAATTCTATTTCTAACCATTGCAAATAAAATTAAATTATTTTTTTTGCTATCAAAACAAATGAAATTTCGGAAAAATAAAAGAAATCGCAATTTTCGTAATTTTAATAAAAAATTAACAAAAAAATCAAACCATTTTTTTTACATTTTCTGTTCACAAAATAAGCAAGAACTAGAAAAATTAAGAAACGAATTTAATGATTAGCTTTTAATTCTACTCGCACAAAATATCATTTGCAAGACATGAGTGTCAGCTGACAGAGTGAACTGTAATTTTTGATTGGTATATACAGGATGGTATTAATGACATATATTGCGTCATCGCCAATAGTTTTCTTTACACAACATTGAAAACGGTAGTTTATCAGATAACCTGTCAAGTTGTTAAACAACCTGACTCATATTTCAGATGAGGATGCAACTGTATAATTGAGATGATACTTGCCATAACATTTCTCTTTTATTCAATCATATGTCACTCAGCACTTTTCATTAACGAATTTTATTTTTGCTGGCAATTATTATTAAATTTAATATTCTGATCTGAACGATAGTTTTTGTTTATTAGGTTTAAAAAACTTTTGTTTTCTTGAAAAACTCAGCAAAATAGGAAAAATTTTAATCATGAAATAATTCGTGAACGTAATTTTCATCTAGCATGTGACCATACCGAAAATGGAAATTTAACTTAATAATTAATAACGATCAAATCAATTATTGATTAGTATATTGAAATGGAAGTGAACAATTGCGCTAACAGCAGCAAAAGGTTATTACTAAACGTTCAAATAACAGCAGCAAGAGATTATTAGTAAACGTTCAAATTTATGCGAGAGAAAAAATGAAAGCAAAAAAAAATTATGAACAAAATGCTTCTCCTGAAAAAAATTTCAGATTTTTTTATTTCATTTATTCCAAAAAGTTTTTTACGAAAACATTTTGATTTCTTTTCATTCACAAAACAACCAAACTTACTTCGTGTAAGTTCGATTTATCAGTAAGTAATTTCTTTTCATCACTTAAAAATGCTTTGATAATTATGGCTTCAATGAAGAGATATAATTAGGGGGATTAATTAATATGATGACAAATTAAAAATTAGGCATTTGTGATAATTAAGAATTGATGCGTGAGTATTATTTGTGCAAAATTTATAATCAGTTCAAATTTGCCATCTTTTTTTCCACAGCTGCTCAAAATTGACAATATTAAGTACCATATTGTATTATGATTAAAATAGACAAGTGATTTTATATTTCAGTATTTCGATTTGATATTCAGTAATATGTATTCCGAAAACTGTATGAATAAACAGCAGTGATATATTGTAAGCGGTTATTTTACGTTATAAAATGCAGAAGCTGAATGAAAAGATTACTGTAGCCATAAAGAAAACGCTGCTTAGTTAAGCCTTTCCTATTTCTCCTTGTTGAAAACCTCTCCGGAATATTGCACTTTAATGCTACTACTACTGCTGCTTATTTCTTTCACCATTAAGTCTCTCTATAATTCATCAAATCAACTTATTTTTCCATTTTAATCAACTTCCCCGCCCTTGCTCATCTTTCCTCTTATCCTATCATTTTTCCCTGTCTTCACTTCCTTACTTTTACCGTAATTTCAAAACTTCCGTATAATTTCAGTTATAATAACAAGACGAAACAGACTTAGCCATTATGTGAATTTTATTCTTATAATTTATCCTAAGCTACTTATTTTTTTTTAATCGAATAATTTGGCGATAAACCAAATACTATTTTAATAGTTTTGCTTGCAACCACCATGCTACTCTTCCAAACAATATTTCAACGGTTTGGCCTTCAACCCAAAAATTATTCTTTTTCGATAATATCTAGATAGTTTGATTTTTGGAAAAAGATTTTTCTTAAACTTCTCTAATGCCATCTGTCTTGAATGATATTCAGCTAATCTGTTCTTGAATCCTCATACTGTCGATGGTACATAAAATGGAATATACTGAAATAATTCATTTTATTTCTATAAAAATTACGTTGGAACAATTATTATTTGTTTTTACTTTTGATGATTGTCATTTTAAAAGCTATTTGTTGAACATCATAAAACATATTATATTCATTTTATCTTCAAGAAGAAAAGAACTATAATTTTTAGGTACCTAAAATAACAAATATAGAAGAAAGGAAGTGTAAAAATTTCCGGAAGGGAATTTCCGGATAGGGTACGAAAAAAGAATGCCACGAAGAAAAACATATTTGATCGCGTCATTACTTGATGATTGCGATACGAATGATATGAAGACAATAAATTGTGACACTGTCAAAACTAGGGAAGTAATCAACAAGGAATGCGAAACATTTCGGTCATTTTCCTTTTTTTTACTGTCGTTAATAAAATTTTCAGTTTTTTTTGGAAATTTTAAAAATTTTTCGTTTTTAAAATGTTGATATGATTTCCATTTTAAGTAATATCACATTAAAGTTTCTGTTGAATATTCTTCGAATTTAAATAATTTGAAAAAATGATTCAGAAGAGATGAATGGAATGTCATGTTTCATTAAAACTAAGGAAGATTTGTAATATATTAGAATTAATATATTAGAACTAAATATATTAGAACTGTGCAAAAAATGAAAAAAATTCAGAACTTTTTGAAACAATTTTTTTTTTTTTTATTGAAATGAGAAACAATCTGATCATTGTTTTGAAATGACTAATTTTTCTAAAAAGCATTACTAGATTCTAAATTGTATTCTTTTCTTGACTTCGAAAATTCATTATTGTCAATTTCTTACAATCAAGTTCTATTTCTTTTTTTACTGTTAATTCTAAACTCTATGCAAATAACACCTAAGAACTTGATGCAGCAATGACAAAATAATTCGGAATTGCAGAAAGTTGAAGCGTGATATACCAGATAAGAAAGAGAGGCTGCGAAATGTAATGCCAAAACCAGATGGAGCACCTTGGAGAAGACCGCTACCGATGCCAATTATTCGAAATCAATTACCAAATTTCCCCAGTAATGAATTATCTCAGTATTTTTTGCGCAGAATGGTGCTACCAGCGCATTTGCAGGTAGTTTTCAATGGATGACAGTACTATGGAATTGTTAAGAACATAACAAAAAATATATAATCAAATAATGTATTCAATCCATAATCAGAATTACCTTAATAATTATTGTAATACTTGTAATTAAATAATGGTGGACATCTTATTTTTCTATTTTCATTTATTTCAAACTACTCAGTTCAGTTTAAGAATTTAAGCTTTTGGTTACAATTGCTTTTATTTTCTATCAATAGTCTGTGAATTTGTCACTTGATTGCCTAAAAATTATTTTTAAACTATTTACGATTTCTTTATTATCCTTTTCGTTTCGTAATTCATTAAAATTTTCGTGTGGTCATCATTTTTCATCTTTCATTTTGATGAAACATTTTCTTTTTATTTACATCTTCCTTATTATCTTTTATATTATGTGCACTTTTATAGCTAATTATGAAAGCACAGATAATCATGAGAGTAGGCTATGGCTTGTCTTACAAATAGTTTAACCTGTCTTAGTTTTGTTACGACAGAATCATATCAAACTGAATATTGATTATTTGATACCAGATATTGTTTCAGTTTTCCTACGCTATTTTGCATAATTACAGGCTTTATCATCGTACAGTACACCATGCTTATCACAGCTGATGAACACTCGTTATCAACTTCTGCAAATGCAGCAAGCTGCAGTGCAGCATTTCTCTGCATCATCACTATTATCTACATCAACATTACAATTATCACCATCTACTTCAGCGAAAGCTGTCAGCGAGGAACTTTCATCTAATCAAAGTAATTTTTGCTTTTCTCTAAAATTGGTATTTTGTTTAAAAAATTTTGGCAATGAAATTGCTTCGCTAAGTGCAAAATTTTTTATTTTAAACTCGTATTTTATTCGAATTCTTTTGTTTTGTTCTTCCAATTTATTCAAAAATGTGCAATGTTAGATTTTATACATGCAGTTATGAAAAAAAAAATGTTGTGAGAAGAAGCATAATTGAACGATTGATCAATTTCTTTGATTTTATTCCATATAACTGATTAATATAAACTGACAACGAAATTAAATTTAAATAATGGTTAAATATTTTTGGACAAAAATGAGATTTTTTTTACAAAAAGTTTATAAAAAATTTTTGACAAAAATGATATGATTGAAATGTTACAAAAATTTTAGCAAGCATATACCAACAGCGACATCGTTTTCTGATGATGAGGAATCAAAATCAAGCAACTGTTAAAAAATATCGATGCGATATTTGTGATAAAGCATTTAGCCGAAGTAATACATTGGTGACACATAAGGTGACATACGAATTTTTTTCTTTTCTTTAATAATAGAAAGATATGGAGAATACGATATCATTAGAGGGAAGGATTGAAAATGTTGATGAAGTTTCATAAATAATGAATGGACAAGAAAGAAAGAGAAATGAAACGAAGTGTCAAAGGAAATTCTCACTAGCAATAAGGATGAGTTTGAAATAGCCTTCTCATGATCAAACAATAACACTCTTCTCCGTATGGCTAGTAAAAAGCCCAATGATTTCATAAATTATGCAAAAATAAGTTTTGTGCTAAAAAGATGAGCTTTTTCTTGTTACTTTTAAACCTTGCGTAGTTAGTGTCTCCCAATCAATCTCTTTATCTTTTCCATCATTGGCAATTTCTGTCATTTCCATCTTTTTTGATTGAAGAAGTAGGAAGAGAAATTTAAATAAAAAAAAAAAAATGAGCCTTGAAAATTTGCTGTCGATCCGACGATGAAAAAAAAAGACAATCCACACGTTTCGATGCATAAATGAAGCTTGATTAATCCATTTCAAGCATACAGTTTCCTTATATGGTATTTGAATTCTTCGATCAGATTCCAAAGCATTCTTAGAAAAAACTTGGAGTTCAAATTGAGTGTTCCACTATCAATTAATACCATTCATTATCACTTATAAATTAGCAATTATATATTATCATTTATAAACTAATATATAAATGCTAAAAGCGTTTTAAAAATAATATGGAAAACGAAGTAACCATGGAATTAAATTATTCTGAAGTTTACCTTTTCTCCAATTTTATTAACATAATATAGAACTTCAATGAAATTTTGATCATTATACTAAAAATTTTGCGCCGGATTTTTCAATTTATTTTCAAAAAATTTCTCGCTGAGATTATTCAAGCAAATAATTATAATAACAAAAAATGTTATTATATCACTAGTAATCGCATAATCGCTGTTACCCTTTAATTATTTAGTTTTTATATTGAAATGTTTAATATTTTTCCGTTTGTTTATATTCAACAGAGAATTCATACTGGTGAAAAACCGTTCCACTGCGATCATTGTGGTCGAGCATTTCGACAACCGGGCAATTTAACCCGTCATCGTCTTACCCACACAACGGTAAACTATGTTTATTATATTACTAAAAGAGTGAAGCAAAAAAGACTTGATTAAATTAAACAGAAAACGATGTAATTACTTACAACAGTGAAAACTGTAAGCACTGTACTTATTGTTCATGCATTACCATGACAAATAAAGATAATTGTAGTGTGAAGAGCAAAGATATATCTTTCAAAAAAAATTAGATCTTAGTTTCAGGTGAAACCTTACATCTGTTCCATATGCGAGAAAGCATTCAATCGGGCCTCAAATCTTCACACACATATGCGTACACACTCTCAAATATTCCGTACTAAAATCGCCACAATACAGTCATTTGAACCAATCAAACGCTGAAACAGATTATTGAAATCGTTTGATTGTCACTTCTCGCTTTTTCAACAATCACAATTGATTTTAAATTTTAAACATTGAAAAGTTTTGAAATAAAGGAAAAAAGAGGAATGGATCAAATAATGTTAATACTTTGCATCAACGAAAGAAGATTTAACTCATTTCTCGACTAATCTCTTTAGATGTGAAATAATTTGAAAAGAAATTAAACATTATTCGAAAAAATTTCGGGACATTTTATATAATTCAAACAAAGAATGGTAATTTATATAGGCCGGTATTTTTAATAAATCATACACTTTAATTTCCTAATCTTAACAAATGTATCTGTTTAGACTTTATGAAAGGAAAAAAGAAAAAATTTGTGATTTCAGTTTGATAAATAGTTGTTGTTAATTTAAAAAACAAACTAATTACGCATAAAGTTAGAAGCTAATTTTGTATATATCGAAGATATATCTGAAAATGGAAGGGATAAATTTTGAAAGAAATAAATCTCAACCGAATGATAGATCCTTTCTTAATTTGTTCTATTGTATCATTATTTTTTTTCTTTTAATCATAAAATTTGAACAGTTAAGAGGGTCGCTGCTTATTACAAAAGTGATTTCTTGTATTAGAATAAAAATTAAATTTTATGAAATTTAACTTCCATTTTGCAGATATTACAACAACAAAGAAAAAAGAACAAAGATGAAATCTGAAATGAAATGAAAGATGACTCATTGTTTAAATATTCAAAAAGATGCATTACATCTTAATGAAACTACATTATTTATTTACAATAATGATAATTATGCCGCACACATAACAGTTGCAAAAACAATGATAATAATGATGACATCTGCGATCCATGTCAATAATAATGTTGATACTAATAATAATGATGATATATTCCATACATGATTATAATGAAAATGATATTTGTTATGATACTTTCAGTTATTCTAAGAGAATTTGAATTACTCAAAATAAAATTGGTGAAGTCGACACTACATTATTATTACTATTATTGTTACTAATTTTATTATTGTAACTTACACCACTTTGACAAATTCACTTTTCTTTCTGAATTAGGAAAAAAGAAAAAATCTCATTAAACAGATATAACATTAAACATTTGTGATAATTTAGAAAATGCAAATTTAATTTATTAGAAAAATTAATTTGAAAATTTCAGAAACCGATATTTATTTAAAAGTACATTTTTTTATTCTCAAGATTCCGATAACCAAACAATTGATATTTTAATAGCATAATATAGCTCAATATATTTGTAAGAGCTAATATTGTTGCCACTTTGTGTAATCAAAGGTGTGTGTGTATATCTGTATATGATATGATGCGTCTGTATGTGCACAACTATAAATGTGTGTATTCATGTGTTAAAAAAACTGTCACATTAATGATAAGATTTTAGAAAAAACAATTAATACTTGTTTATTTTTTCACATTACTCAGTTTTCATTTTTGGAAATATCATACTCCCTCAACCCAAGAAATACGAATCAGATCATACATTCATTTTTTTAAACAAGATTTGGGATGAGAATTTGCACATCGTCCCCGTTTAAAATAACTAGTTGAATTTCATTAGCATGATAAAATTAAATTGAGCGCCAAACTTCCAATTTCATTAAATGGCATATGGAAGATCTCTCACGTAAGACGTGTGGTTAAGAGGAGTGGTGCGTGTTGTAGTACACGTTATTATTTCATTTTTCGTTTGCAAACTATGTTTTATTGACTGTATTAACGCGGTAGAAAATGGTTTCTTTACAAAGTAAGGTGCGAAAATATGTTTCCGAAAGGCTGATCAACAATTTGAAAATAGTTTGAAGGTGTTCGTTCCACATTAGGGATTTTGTTGTAATTGACGTGAAACATTATTAAATATATTATATGTTGTTGTTTCCCAATACACATATTGGAAACCTTATCATTTCCAACATTTTTGGACGTATTTTCATCCTTCGTTAAGGAAACTAATGTAGATGCCAGTAATATTAAGTATTAAAGCTTTCCTAGACTGTGAATACGTGCACTATGTATACTTTTAATAAATATAAAATTGCGCAGTTCTGTTTTGCGTGTTAGGATTATCCTCTAGTATGTAGCTTTTCATTAATGCGATATATGAGAGTGTCTTTTATGCATAATTTTCTGGGTTGTATCCTATTAGAGCTCATACGGTATCAATTTGCAGTTCTTTTGTTCACAGATTTCTTTTTTGTTCTTGGTTAAACCAAGTAAGAAAAAAAGAAATGTACTCACAGCAAACAACACAACAAGCGGTAATTGATCTTAAGCTTTGGATTTTCAAGGTTAGTAATATGAAATTTGTCGAACTCTCAAAATTTTTTTAAAACTATTCCACGGTTAAAATTTCGTTTTGCTTATTTTGTGTATGATTGACAGAGCTGTTTTTATTGATTCTTAATAAATGAAGTGAAATGCTAAAAGATTTATTCAAGTCCATATGAGGAGGTTAAATATTTTAATGTGTTTGAAAAATTTTTTAGCCATGTTTGATAATGACATAATTAATTATCTATTACAGAACATTAAAATAGTTTTGTTCCAAGGTAGACATTAATTTGAATATATTTGGAAATTTAAGGAAATGTTGATCTTTTTTTGAGGTATAAAATTTTATTTGGAGCATTTCCCAAACGTTGAACAAGAAAGCAATCACTTACTGGTTTTATAAGCATATATTAAAGTATTCTAACAGTCTACATTTTTATAAGCTTGTCATTTAAATAGACATTAGGTAGGATATATTAAATACCAGTATTTAGATTAATAAATATAAATTTTTCAGTTTATTAATAGTGATAAAGATGAATTTGCTGTGTGTGTAGAAGGTTACCGAAAAAAAGATATCGAAGAACGTGAATTAGAAAATTGGCGCAGTACGGCGATCAAGGAGAGATATAACTCAATGGTATTATTAACCGTTAGTGGCTCCAGATATGTTTTACAAGGAGTACTTGATCAAGATTCAGCATATGGACTTGGTAATGATTTATTACTAATTATTTGAGGGACTCTTAAAATATTTTTTTAAGATTCTTATAAAGCAAGTTTTTTAATGGTAATGTTCGAGGAGGAACCAAGAAAGAAAGACAGAACTGTGAAAAAATTTTGTAAATTTTTTAGAATGAGAACCTGATTTGTTAGAGTTTAGTTTTATTCAAGCTACACCATTCCTAAGTGTCCAATTGTTGAGAATGATATTAAATGGAGTGTCATGTAGGCGTGTTTGCCATTGTTACAATTTTCTGTCAGGATTGGCCGGTTGATTTCAGAGATCTTATTCTTCCGTCTCTAAGCTTATTCTTTTCTTCTGACACTTCCAAGATATGTTTCTTAATGGCAGCTGAATCATTTCGTGAAATTTTCTTGAGCTGAAATTATTGTTGACTTTCCAAAAGTTGATGAGCATATATGGTTTTCATTATAAGTTGTGGTTTTTTTTAATAGTGCTATATTTTTTGAAATAATGTCGTTCAGGATATCCAAAGACACTAATCGAAAGGTTCAAAGATGGTTTTCCATACGAATGGAGAGAACTTCTAGGCGATTATTACAGTAATGTGGTGAAGCCTAATAAACTTAATGCATCCCAAACATTACATTCTGTGCTTCTCAGCGGTGTATTCTTAGATACATCTAAGTGTTCACTTACCGACGGACATGGCATACCAACATTCAGAAAGAGTAATTGAAGCAATTGATTATATATATTTTTTTGTACTCACATCTGCTAAAAGCATTATAGTTCCTTGGAAATGATTTCGAAAGAATTCAGTTTGAAATCAAATTTTCATATTCGTTTGTTCATGGCATTATTTCTTCATCCAGTTATTCAAATTGTTTAATTGTTGCAGTTTTTGGTAGATATAAATCGTCATCACTTTCGAAGAGTAATGTAAAACGCGCGAAATGTACATTAGTCAACGATAAAATTGTGGAAGAAGACGAAGAAACAAGTGAAGGAAAATTCTGCACATCTAAATCTTCTGATAACTGCACTAATTCGATTGATGGATTTTCGAAAAATCTTGACACATCTTTTGCATTTTTATGTAATGATTCTAGTGATCAGAAGTGTGATAACCTTTTTGTATCAGCTAGTAACGACGAACATGGCAAAGAAATAAGAGCCTCCGGTGAAGAAGAGTTGTTTGAAGATAAGCAACAAGAAGATATGTTGTTTAAAATGCCGCTATTACCGCTTCAGCAACGTCGATCAAGTAAGTTGGTACGCACATTTTACATATGTAATATTCTTTCAATAAAAGTAGTTGGTTTTTGCAAAATTATTTTACCATATACTCCTTTTTTGACATAAGTTCTTGCTAGCGAATATTTCTTTCGAAATTTTAGGAATTCAATTTCTAGATTGGGCATTTTGTGAGCTTATGAGTAAAACAGATCTGTGAGTTAGCAAGCTAGTGCTACGTTTTCCTTTTTATTATAGTGAAATTGAAATTTTTCCAGAAGCAGAAAAAATAAAAGAAGTACTTTACTGTATGTTTTCAGAACCAGTGGATTTATATAACTGGACGATACGATTTTCTGCAAATGACTTAGGACATTCGACGCTTTTCCCAAATTTTGCTTTCGTTATAGTTGGTTTTCGTCCGTAAGTTGCCTCAGTTTTCTGTTGTTTTTGTCTCGTTCATTTTTATGTTCCAAAGCTACGAACTTTTTAAGTTGTTGAATGAATATAAATCAACATATATGGATTGTATCCAAGATCGCGTCAATTTGACTAATTTTTCGTAAATTCATGTTTAGGGATAAAAATTTGGATTGGAAGACATCATGTATAGTTGCAGTCGAAAGCAATCGTTTGCTGCGAACTGAAACAGGTGTATATGAACTAATGGGACCGATCAATACAATATTAGCCATGCAGCAAGGTAATCTTTGTTGATCTAGCCCTTAAATTTGTCAAATACGAATAGGTTGCTTTGCTAGCATTTAAATACCGCATGATTATTTCGAAATTTTTTTGACATTTATCGCAGTGAAGAGAAACGTTTGAAGCAGTTTCATGTTTGATTGAAAGTCACATTTTCAGGATTTGCCTTTATATATGACATCTTCTTATCTTATCAGTTTGCTGATTTAATGAATGAAAAATAAAGTAGGGACAAGTAGTCTTGATCGGTTACACTTTTAGTTAAAATCCTTATCAGTATGGAATTATTTTATTTTTTAAGGGTTTCCGAAGGAATTTGTGACACAATTCTTGAATGGATTTCCAAAAGATTGGCATCGTATCTTGTTATTGTTTTTCAACACATATATGTTAGTTTTTGATTTTCAAAAGATTGGCATTGTATCTTTTCATTGTTTTTCAATATACATGTGCTAGTTTCCTTGTTACTTTCTTTCGAGGATTATTACCAGCAATTTGCAATAGCAAAATATGATATTATGTTAATTCTTCCTATTTATAATTTCAGTCGATAAGTAATATCTGCGACGATTGTCTTCATGGTTATTACAAGTCATCATTTCAGTGAACCGCAGCTACCGCCGCAACAATCACTGACTATTTCTGAAATTCATGACGATGATCAAATGCAAAAATTTCATCATCGTTTCGAGCGGAGTGCCGAAAGCTGTTCATCTGATGATAATGATCCTCGTAATAGCGACTGTGAAAGCTCATCTTCGAATGATTGCATTCGAAACTGTATAGAGGATCTAAAATCTACAAAGCATTCCACTTCAAAAAAATGTATTCGATATCGAATTGAAAACTCTTGTAAATTTTGTACCTTCTAAAATCTATTTTAATCAGTTCTTGCTATTCAGATCAGATGAAGGCTGGGAAGACAAGAGATCGACAAAGCAAGGGTTCTGCTCTCTCAGCAAAGCAAATGAAGCTCAAAAGAAAGAATCACGCAGGTAAATCGTAACCTCATCAAAGCGGATTGTCAAGCACTTTATCTCAGTCTATTTCTATTTCATTCTCACCATTCAGTTTTCTTCATTCTATGTTTTTAATTTTTTAACAAATTGAATTAGTTTTAAGTCAAATGTTCATTTTAAAGTGGATAGTAATGTTTTACAGTGAAAGATTCTACGAACCTTTCTCTGTTGAAAACGACCAGAAGTGGTCGAATTATTAAGCCGCGTTTAGCGACATGGACAGGACAGCGAATTATTTATAATATCCATGGTTATCCTGTAAAAGCTATCGGCATTACAACAGATTCTATTTGTTCTACAACTACTTCCGATTTGGTAAGCTTTTTCATTAGCTTGAAGTAGTTGAATAAGAAAATTACATGTTTTTGCTGAGAGAAATATCTTTCATTTTACAGTCAACAAATAAAAGAAAGTAGAATTACCTACGTGCCACCATTTATCCACTAATTTGATTTGATTTTTATTACAAATAGGACAGCAAAAAACACTGAACCAGTTATTTCGTAGATGCAAACCTTTACAAATTTCAGAGTTCTTTATCAACGTCCCGCGAGACGAATTTACGACAAGTGCTGCGAAAAGAAGACCGAAAACTTAGTTTTCACGATGCCAATACTAAAAGAATTCCTCTGGTTGCCTACAGTGACAGTAGGAGCTCTTCGTCTGATAATGATGATGCTGATCGAAAACTATCCCCACCTACACCGGTAACGCCCTTCCGTGGGAAACGTGGACATGTGAGTTAATCTTGATTTTTAAGGTTTGAAAGTTCAGATTTTTGTCAAGTAAAAAAAATTTTTCTAACTGTTTGTTTTTGGGCCACATCTTTGTTGTTTGAATCCTTTCTTTATTTTCAGCACAGTTCACGGATGATTGTATCTTCACCAGAAGATGGCATAAAAGAAAAAACGGCAAAAAGACATAAATTGCGCAAGCACCGAATTTCAACCTGCAAAGAAGTCTCACTGAAGCAGAAAAACAAATCTAAGAAGCTTATTTTTTTGAAAGCCAGAAACGGTTCATTTTTCATTTTTTTACTTTTTTCAAATAAGGAGTGGAAGGTTGTCAACATTATATATTATCTGATGAGCTCTGTAGGAAAAAAGGACGATGAGAAAGAGGACTGCGTTAAGGAAACTGTGCCCATTGTATCGTTCAGCGATGTGGATTCGGAGAATGGTATCATAGAGAATACTAAACCGGGCAAAATAGCTATCGGTGTTACTGAAATGACGAAAAATGCGCAAGCGGAAAAATGGACAGAGAATGATAATACTAGACTAAAAGTAAAGTTTACTTGTAAATTATTCATCGGCTAGTAAACAATGATACACTCTGGCGCATTAAGTTTCATTTCGATACCGAAAAATTTTTTCTTTATATAATGACGAAAAACAAGATAATAAAAGAAACAGGCAACGTTAGCGAAGTGTAGTCATAATAAAATAAGACTACTTTCGAGAAGACTTTAATAGATTATTTGTTTAATTAATTGTTAACAGCTTCCTATCTTATAGTGCAGCAAATAAGTAAAAAAAAAAAAAAAAAGTTGCAGTGCAGCAAATATAAAGCATTTTTAGTTAGCAGTTCGTGCTGTGCACCCGCAAAATGGGAAAGATTGGGGAAATATTGCTGCATCAATGCGAACACATACGGCGGAAGAATGTCGTAAACAGGCACTTGAGGTTTTGAAACTGAATATTTCTCCAAAAAAAAATAAAACGATGGATGTATCGGCTGATGTGGTGGATGCGCTTAGAAAAACCAAAGTAAATTATATCATTCTTCTGGTAATTATAAAAATCAGATCGAGATTATTTGGTGCATTGAAATATCACACAGTGCATGTTTTTTAAGCAGTGAGCTATATTTGAATAATTAAAAGAATTTTAGCTATAGCGTGTTTTATATTAATCATAGTACTTTTCTGTTTTTTCCTATTAAAATAAATATGAAATAGGTCGGTACGCTTGCATACCAAATCCAAGCCGATCGATTCACTCGACAGTATCTGAAAGCGGACAATGGTTCAGATTTTTTCGAAGAAACGATGGATGTGGAATCAAATGGAAGAAAAGTGGCAGTCAGTTCTTAAGCTTAATTAGATTCCAATTTCAGTTCGAGTCGTTCTGTTTTCTGTCCTGACTTATATGTGAATCTCAGGTGTTCGAGGGAGACTAATTACTGAACATTTCAGATGATGCCATCAGTGACAACTTTTGACACCGACGATTCATTACTGTCTCTCTTACGCACGCCAACGCCGAAATCTGTTAGAAAGAACATTCACCGGAATAAGTTAATTCGCATTCCTGAGTCACCAGGCTGTTCAACACCAAGAAATTTGCCGAGGGATTCTTATGTACCATTTAGATTTGATCCAGATGATGAGACATATAGGTATGCTTGTTGGTATATCTTCTTTTGTTCTCTTAGCAGAGTTCTTTATCTGCATATCTAAAGTGCATAATACAATTCAGTGAGTTAACAGGGATTCCAGTAGAAAAGAAAAAGTATAGAATTGCAAGGTTGACTTTTCTGGATTAAATTAGCTATAAAATTTCAGACTTTAAATTTGCAGAGAACGGCAGTTACGATATATTCACAAAATGTTAAAAGTAAGGAATCAGTATCCCAGAGGTCGTGCAAATGCAGCAAAATCATCTATTTTGAAAGACTATCATTTACATGTACCAACCGTCCAGTGTTATCAAAACGACAGTGGCAAGGAATCAGAGTCAGATCAATATTTTGAAGATGAGGATTAATGTGTCACTACCGCACTTACTAGTTGTTTTATAAATAACACTAAACAATTAGGAAATTCAAAAGATTGCTCTCCATACTTGCATCTTTTTTAAATTCAGTAATTAAAAACTGGAACATTTTTTCGTCAATGTTTTAGTTAGAATCAGGTCTCCGAATACCAGTTTTAAAAAAAAAGTTGTTTGTATTCAAGAACATTAAATTGGAATTTGAAATGTCTGCTCTGTAACATGTACTAATCTTCAATAAACGGTCTGTTTTCTGCAACCCCAGAAATCGTAGGTCCTATCAAGATTCTTTCCATAGAACTGAAATCTTCCAAACTCACTGTCCAATTTTGTGAAGTATACTTCAATTTACTGGCTATATAGAATTTGTTTTTCTTTCCACAAAAAAGCTAGCTGCCCTTGCCTATATAAAAACAAAGTTCGTGTGCATGGCACGAAATTTAAATATGTAAAGAAATTGAATCACAAAGACAGTTTACTTATAGACATGAATTTACTACACAAATTATCAATATCGAAATTGTCATAGTTGCATGGGAAACATTTGAAAAATATTTTTGAAAGGAATTTTATAGCGTAAGTGTTTTCAGTAAGAGAAGTTCTTAACATGATCTATTTCATAATTCCTTTCCACCTTAGCAACGAAAAAGATAATGCGATTACGCTAGAGCTTCTGGAAGTATTGAGTGTTTAAGATTCGATTTTCGTTTAAATGCGATGAGATACTTTGATAAAGGGAGGTATTTGTTGTTAAATTTACTTGAAGGTTTAAACCAGCGATTGAAATAAAGAAGCTGAGTGTTACTCTCTTCATCCAGAAAATCCAAAGGAAAAAGTTAAGAAAAAGGAAATCGTAGGTAAAAAAAAAATAAATTATTGTGAGACAATATTGTTTAGATATGAGAAATTTCAGTGCTACAGTTTTTAACAATTAAATATTTATAAGAATGTTCAACTTTAGAAGACTTCAAAAAAACGAAAGCAAAGCAGAGCCTTCAAATGGCTGATAAAACACATATAAAATTTAAGAATTCCGCAAATTTACAAAATGGCTTGCATATGAAATGGAAATTATCATGCCTGTGGCTACAAAAATCGGCATTCAATTTCCATTTCTACTCTGCTCAATAAAACACTTAGCGTCTCACTGATGATTACATTGATCGCGAACATGGGAAAATTGCAAAAACTGCAGAAGCGTTCCAGGGACTTTGGCTTCAGATTCTGATTTTAATCACAAATTTATTTCCCTCCAAATTATTTCCGTCTTTTTCTGCAGCGTAAAAATGAGTGGGAAAGTTATTGCATCTATATATTTTGCTTTGAAGCCCTGACAACACCTCCTATTTTATGGACTACAGACCCATGCAACAAAAAAGAAGTGCTTTTGTTAACTGCACACTACCGAAAAGTAAAGAACGATTAGTGAAAAACAGCGCATCGATATAACGAATCTATGTAACGACGAATATAAACAAATTTTACACACGTTGCAAGCTTATTTAAGTTATATAAAATTCTAATGAAAGATTCATTCCCACTAAAATAATTAATGCTTTCTATCATTATCAATTAAAGATGTATAAAGATATATCAAATTAAACTAAATCCTCATCATAAACGTATTCATCAGTGTGGCACAAGAATCGCCTTTCTGCAAAATAATTAATGTCCTAAAGTGAAAATTTAAGTAATATTGGCTCTTATGTAAACCCATTTAACTTTTTTCATCAGGACTTAGCAAAGCTCACTTCTAATACAGAATATATTTACATGAGAGAGGAGGAGAAAGATCGTAGCATTTAGATGGACTTCAATAAGGACGTGAAGGTATCTGTGGTCGATCTGGTATCCTTGGCGGTACACCGTTTTGAACCGCTGAATTGTTATGCACTCGACTGAAATAAAAAAAACGCTTATTAAAATGTGAGACAAAAACAAATGGCCCACTTCACAGTTATATACATATATATATATATATGCTGGACTTCACATGTCTCGATAATTTCACTATTTGTTAGTTTCATCTTCAAATGATTTAAGCATTATCATCTCAGCTGTCACTCTCATGTGAAGTCCAGTATTTATATTGTCAAGAAAGTACAACCAGGTGATGATTGAATCTCGAATTATGCAGGGAAAAACAATCGAACAATTTCTAGCACTTCATGCAGTATGTTTTAGCACTTCATGCAGTATGTTTTAGTATGTTCCAGTAATTTATGCTTTCCCAACAATCACAACTATTACACCACACTTTAAACAACAATACTATATAATCGGATTAATAACTGGACAAAAACACAGCATAACATGCATTAAAAATTCTTTATTGCAATAACAAGCTAGAAAAAACGCTAATCATTTACCCTCCTCCAATTATTTCGGACGCCTAAATGACTTCATAAATTCATCACACTTTTAATAAACAATAAATGTTAAGCAAATGAAACAAAAATATTAGTTTCTCAAACTCTCCATGATTTTCCATGATTGTTAATGATCAATTATGAAAAGGCAGCTTGTAATCTATCATTAATAATAGAAAGTTTCGGCATTTCTTCATGATTCAGTGGTCTATTAATTCCGTATTTAATCATATCATGTACACCAGTCAACGCTAGGCAAATTTTTTTGAAAAAATTTTAGAAAAATGCTGCAGAAGCAGCAAATGATATCAGGAAAGATGTCACTTCGGCAATCGGAATCATGTTCAAAATAAATTTGGATTCGAAGAAATTTAGGAAACTGATGTAAAATAATCATTGACAGTTATCTATGTCATAACAGGTTTTATAGTTAATACACTTACATGGGCAGCAATGGAGCAGGAAGGCTACCCGGTGGTCCCGGTAGTGGTCGATTCGCAAGTGAAGATGCACTCTGCACATTTCCCGTCGGTCGTGGTGGCATTGGAGCTGGACGTTGAGCAGTTAATCCACCACCCATTCCAGGTCTCGGTACCGGAGACGGTCCATTAGACCTAAAGTTGAAAATTCTTTTCGACGGCTTGAAAAAATAACGACAGTTCCTAGGCATAGAAGTGGATAGGAAAGCAAAAGCAGGATCTTCCACTGAATCATCCAAAGTCAACCGTAGTCAGAATTAATCCTTCCAGAATTTCCTTTAAACCCCAACCCCCAAACAGTTACCTCAACCAGTCACTCGCTACTGCAGGAGGCGCACCAGTTGACATCGTAGACATATTCACTTCGCCAATAATTTTTAACGCTTCCTTGCAAGCATGATACATTCGGAACATTTCCTCGCGTTTTTGTGCTTCGAGCTGACTTTCTTCCATAAGCGAATCCTGGAAAAAAATTCCACTGGTTACCATTACTATCAGAAACAAGCAGCAATCAAGGGAGAAAGCAATTCGCAAAATAAATTTTTTGAATAATCATTAAGAAAAATGGAGCATCCTGCTAATTTTGCTGCTTTAGATGTAGAGAATTATGAAAATACAAGTGAAGCTAGACTTACTGTGTCACCAAGCTGATAAAGATTAGCCAAAAGATCACCATCGCGAAGAAATTCACTAACCTTAAAAATAACTTATGATTGAAAAAGAAACAATCAAACTTGATCTGTTCTTTAATTTACGCGCTCTTTCAGATAATGCATAATTAAGAGACCGGGATGAATGAATAAACTATTCAATTTGTGGAAATAAAAGAGCTTATCCAGCATATATGATTTTGATCTTTAGGGCAATATCGCAGAAACCCCAATTATTCCTACTTCTATCTGTTACAAGCTGTCTATAAGTTTTGTAACGATAAATTTCACTCGTTAGATGATCTTACTTTATTAACAATGAGAAACATAATTGCTTTCGGTACAAGGTCTCGTATTGTTTTTGTAACAATCCGCATGTAAGAGTCAACCAAGTTACGAATTGTTTCCACTTGACGCTCAAGCTGTGGATCCACAGATGTTTCTTCAATTTCCGTAGCATTCTGTAATACAATATTCTTTTATTTAAAAAAGTAAGGCTAACTAATCATATCAGATATTATATAGCGCAAAATTCCAACTAAAAACTCGAAAACTGAAAACTTACCTCACCATCCTCGACTGGCTTCTCCTTTTCTGGATAAACACCTGCACGAAGAAATGATGCTTTCCAAGCATCTACTTCATCCAAATTGCTAGCACTCAGTTCCAATTGTTTATAGTCCTTGTAGATATTCCTGTAAATACATCATAACTTGTATTATTCTGTCGCAAAAATGTGAATTATGTGTATGTTTATAATTCATGCGGTTAGTAGGGTGCATCTCATTTGCGACGTCAACAGTGCTGATATAGAAGAATAGAAATATCAAAAAACAAAAAAGGAACCACATCTAAAACTCGCACATCATCCATCATCTGGCAACATTGGTTGTGTATTGTACTGTTTAACTTCCGACAAAATATAGAGCACAAACAAGAATTTTTAGCCCACTTTTTCAGCCCAAACATCATTAACCAAGTACCAATACTTTATATCATTTCAGGACAAGTTTTCGCGCTTCTCACTGTTAAGATCTTCCGGAGTGAGCTTCAGCTTACTATGTAGTTTTTGAAATCATAACACAAAATCAATGGCAAGGCATCCTCACTTTTCTTGTACATTTCTAAACTCCTGCAGCCCATCGAGTAGATCAACTGTGAATGCAAATCATGTCCTTTCAAGCACCGATATCACACAAAATAGCATTTCACTACACCGTAAAACCAAAATAACAAAAACATTTAAAATAAAGACTCCTAATTTTGTGCGAAAATTGTTGTTAGTTCATTGAACGAAAATAGACAGATTTTCCTATTTTCACTACACGATTAACCATCCACTTTTTCGATAAATCAATTTACAACATTTCAATTTTATGAAGAAAAGTTACTGAAATATCATATCGCTATAATCACCTTCTGCAAAAAGAACAAAATGTATATTGTTGTTAGTGAAAATCAAGAAAAAACATGTAAACATTAATGAGTACAAGTGGGCTGGAGATGTTTTTTTTTGAAAGTCCCTGATTTATTTCCATGTAACAGATTCATTTGCAGAAAAGAAATTTCTGCATATGTCCGAACATGACATTATTTACTTTCCAAAGCGCGCTATAACTTTCTTTTCTCTCAAACAACGCCACCAGCCCAATAACTCAAACCTCGAATTACAATCTGAGATAAAATATTTAACCGCATAAATTCAACAAGCGTCCCTCTGTCAGGTCATATGAATTTTCCAGCAAAATAATTAAATTGCTTACGTGCTGAAATTAAAGAAATCATAACGAAAAAGACAGAGAGAGAAAGAAGGAAAATGAAGTAATTCATTAAATTTCCTACTGACAAAATCCTATTAAAACAATTTCCGATTACCATAAAGTGTGCCTAATGCAACAGACAAACAATTATAAATAATTTCCATAAAAGCACAGCAATGGCAAAAAGCAAAGCAAGCGAACATAATATAATGCCTAAATTTGATCTTTCTGTTGATGACTTTGTTGGTTTATCAGCGCCTTTTCTTTCCTAAGCTTTACAGCTAGAGAAATCAAAAATATTCGGTTGCCAACAAAAGAAAAAAAACTTACTTTCCGTCAGGGTAGAAAAGGGCGAATTTGTGCTGCTTCGACATGAAACCAGCTTCGAGATCTCGCAATTTTATTCCATCCAACGGTAGCATATACTTTTTTTCCTTTTCCTATAACTGGACGCTTTTAAATTTCCAAGAAATCATCGCTAAGGAAAATCAACTGAATTTGCCAAAGAGTGTTGTAAAACATTTTATGAAAGCGGAAAAGACAATCTTGCCAAGTAGTTAAAATTCATTAAGTTCAAAATATGTATGCCTAATTAAAAAGCGCACTAATTTTCCGATATTCTGCATCAAGAGATGCTTTCAATAGACCAATTCAGAAACCTGCCCGCCTACAGTAAAGGAAAGAGTAACTCTCTTGAATGATTATACACTGATCGCTTCAAAAAAACTTAGGATCATAGTTCGGCGATTTAGATTTCATTGTTAAAATTTTTATAGTTTATAGCTTGTGAACTGTGAACTATATAATTCTATCATCGGTATAACTAAAGCCACCAAGAAAGACAGGCTTTAAAAAATCAGAAATATACTTTACTTATGAGGAATTAATCAAAGAAAACTAATAAAGGAAAAAGACTACTTAAAGTTGTAAGTGAAGCTTACAAACACAGAATTAGTGAGAAAGAAAAAGAGTGAAAATATATACCTCGTCATCTTTATACCACGATAAACTGTCAGATGTAAGCACAAACCAACAATCTTTTGAACCGCGCACAAATGATATATTGTGCACCGATAACCAGCCTTTTCTTATCACCTGATTACCGAGATTTTTCTTTTGTGAATTCGAAGAAGCTTTTGCTTCCGCACTACAAATATTAATAAGCTGTTACTAAAGTTTTTAAACAAAATATTTGGAAATATCAGCTCATATTTTCTTCGAATCAAGATAAACAGACAGATTTCTCCAATCGAATTTACTACCATGATGTGAACTTTTAAACGTACACTTAATTACCATAACTTGAAGAGTATAACAACCGAATTGTTACGTCCTGCTAAGATGGGTTTTCTACACTAGCCTTTTGTTAATGCACAATCAGCAGGATGCATGCCGCTAATGATTAGAGAAGACTGAAAATTATTAACAAAGGAAACTTGCTTTGAAAATCCGATGAAATCCTCATGATTAGTATTCATATAAGCAAGTTCGTAATCAACAAGCATCGAAATATGATATTTCGCAGATTGTTCTTTTTCTCGCATATTTGTTGTCACAATGCGCTCAATCTCATCACGTAATCTTGGATAACGTGCAACCTAGAGTCCGATTAAAATAAAGAACAGTATACTGTTAATTACTTTAATCAGAAATGTAGAAAAAGAAAACCAATACCATCTATTAAAATTACTAGCTCCTTTCTTATAAATCTTATAGCTATACTCTATTTATCTTAGCTGAGAATGAAAAGAAAAAACAAAACAGAACAATTCCGAATCATCAATAAAAGAAGTCAGTTACTGAACCAACAGCTCAAAAAAACATCACACAACATTTTAACGACCGAGATATCGATTTGTTTCAGTTAAGCAGTAATACTGTATTACCAGTAGAATTGAGTATATAGTAAGGTACAAGATATAAGTTTATAAAAATGCTGAAACTTACACATTCAGCACATTGTCGAACAACCGAGGCCAATTCATTAACAACTAAATCAACACATTTTAATGACGGTTCTTTCAAACGTTCGATCTGCTTTTTTACGATAGCTTCAAATGCCATATCAGGAGTGAATAGACCAACACGAATACCATGGATGTTGCGAATTGCAATTTGTATTTCCCGTCTCATTTCCTATAAAATTAATCACTCCAAGCGTAGGGAAATTAGGATTTGATTTTTTGAGCATAATACACTTTACTCTTCTCAAAAAAAAAAAAAAAAGCGCGAATAAAGGTATCTATGACGAATACAGCAGTTCCTTAATGCTGATATTATGAAGATATGACTTTTTAAAACCCTATTTCCGAAATCTGAAAGAGAAAATAAAAATTATGAGCTCAGACCAAATCCAAGTAGATGTAATCTCAAAATGTGAACAGCTAACCTTTTCATCGATTTCCATTTTCACGATCTCAAAAGGAAATCGTTCATGGAAAATTCGATTAATTCGTGCACCTCCTGATAATTCATTTATGCTTACGGCTTTCGATGATGATCCTTCAATTGATCGTTCGATATCTGTTGTGAAAGTTTGCACCATCCTAAGAATAATGATTGTAGCTTATATCACGAAATAAAAAGTAGAAAAATCAATAAATTATATAAATATCTCTGTAAAAATTTAGTTCGGATAAAAACAAATTTGCTCTTTTATTCTTGTCCTTTAAAGCGTTGCAGCATAAGTTTTGCAATGAAAGAAGATTAATTTAAAATTCACGGATCTAAATCTGTACGATTCATATCTACAAAAGTTTCAATAAATTACAAGGATTTCTTATTTCTAAAAGATTCTGCCTAACAAATCTAAATCACTAGACAAAGTCGTATCAATATTTCCTTCATCCTATTCATCCTACTTTAAAAAAAAAAAGTACGCAGAAATGATAACATACTGCATAAGAGCTTTCGTCTTCCTGGACGGATCATTCGGTTGGAAATTTTTATATTCGTTAACATCCTTTTCCAATGCAAATAGTTTTTTTTGCAACGAATCCCTCAATGCCGGCAATGTATCTTTGATATGGTTTGTAAGTTGCTGATTTAGTGCCCTTTGCAAATATGGTGTTCCCAAACGATCCGCCAGATGTCTGTCGAAGAAATTTTATTACATATACGATTCTTGATAATTTCTATGTATGCAAACCAGAAATCTACTTTGAAAACAATGGGTATGATTTCATACAAAAAGATAAAAAGATTTACCGATATGCAGGATGAGATATAAAGAACTTCCGCTCAGCATCAAGTGCTGCTCTAATATCTTTTTTGCCAACAATATCTTTCTGACCCCGGTTTACAACTCCAATATAACCTAAATTATGGAGAGTTATTTGCACATCTGTTCCATTTTGTCATTCCTTTTTTTTTTTTTTTTTAAACTACATTCTGCATTTGAAAATATTTTTCGAGGAAATTTGATAATAATAAAATTTCATAATCGATATGCTCACTTTATTCCAAATTTGCGACTTATCTGTATAATATGAAATTTTAAAACATTAAGTGAGGAGACTGCATTCGGTGATCCCTGCAGCAGCCAAAGGTTGCGGTCTAATAAGGTCAACCGCACAAGTAATTCTAGCAAAGAAAATTTTTATTTCTAAACAGTTTAATTTACCTCTGCGAAGTGGGAACAAACGATTCTCCAAAATGTCTCGAGCATCAGTGCCTTCATCCATTAAATCCAATTTTGTCAAAACTCCGATGGTTCGCAAACCTTGTGGATCAACCTACAAGTGTGGTTTTTTGATGGATCAGAAAAAAGCGAAGATTTTAGCTCCACCAAAGCAATTCAAAGATTAGAATTCCTTCCTCGTATCCGTGCAATACTGTCGAACCAACCTCTCGAGCAAGTTTAAGTGCATCAGATGTAGCAAGATCACTATTTGCTGGAGTAACTGCCAAAACCAGACAAGTTTCACGTGAAATGTAAGTTAATAGCATTTCTCGTATCTGATGCTCGATATCGGGAGGCTGATCACCAACCGGAACTTTTGTTAAGCCTGGCAAGTCGATAAGAGTCAAGTTCAACACTGAAAATATAATTCATTATAAATTTGACATTGAAAACACAAACATGATTTAATTTTTTTGAACATATTAACGTTAGTGACTAGAACTTCACCTTAGGAAATATTGTGCGAAAATTATAAATTTAGTGAGAGCAATTAAGAAACTGAAAAGCTGAGTAATCCAGAAACAATGATGAATGTCATTTTAAACCATTTCCGAATAAGCAAGCATACGTGCAGTGGATGAGCAAGACAAATATTTGCTAGCTTTCCTCAGTCTCAATTTAATAAAGGTATATTCGCCTAATAAAATTAAATTTTTGATAGCTATCCTTTACTAAGATAATAGCGAAATCTTACCGTTATATGGAAAAGTTATAAATTAGAATTTCATTTTGGAAAAAAACTGCCAAAAGAAAAGTTTCTCGAAGATCTACACTGAAATTGCAAGATCCCGATCTACCATTTTGCAAAAAGTTACGCATTTTTACTTTATTGGACATATTTAGATAAATAAAAAACCTTGGATAATTGTCTCACAGAAGTATTAAGCCGTTTTTCTTTTGCCTTTAAAACACCGCTTTTATTTTGCATATCTTATATTGCAAGTAGAGAGCAATTCTTTTTAAACAAATAATTTCTATATACGAATCTATCTAGAAATCTATTCGTCCCTTTTCTAGTTTTCCAGAAAAAGCCAACTCGACTTCTTTAATATCCGAGATATTGCAGGCGAAAATGTGCTCAGACAATAAAGCATCCAAGTTAATGGTTTTCTGTTAGGACTAACTTTTTCTCCACTTGTTTTCGACCGTAGGTACTCATAAAATTATTGAAATAAGCTAATATCCTGAAATTTCTAACCCGACATCTTAAAGTTTGAAGTGTCCATGAAAAAAATATTTCTACTCAGATTGTGATGAATTTTCTGGCTTTTCATTAATTCGGTACAAATGGTTAAAATGAGATAACAAACCTAGAAGACACGAAATTTACTTTTCACTTTCATAAAAGTATATAAAGTGTCAAAAATGGACAGCTGGAAAAATGATGAGAGTAGAAGGCAAGTAAAACTCAAAAATATTCACCAAGTTCAGTATTACACGTATAAGAAACAATAAAGAAATATATTAAACAAAGTACCATTCGGACTGAAAATTCTCAAATTGATTGGAATCGGCGAAATGCCTTTATTTTGACCCGTTATACGATCCGTTTCATCCTCAATTTCTTTTCTGATCATGTCGAAATCACTGAATTTTTGTCCTCTTTTGTGCAAAAATTCTCCATATTCTGCAAATAAATTTATACTTATTACAATCACTTTTATAGATAACTACTTTCAATGAATTTATAATCGAAATAGAAAATGTTGAAAAACTGGAGCCTTGAATGTTTTTAGCGTCTTGCTTTACACTATGGAACCATCATCAGCTGTTTCATAACTACTACTTACCTACATGTTGATCGTGGACCAACTGCAAAATTAACGGTCTGCGAGTAACAATACCCGATCCTCGAGGAAGAAAATCCCTGGAATCAAAGATAAATTCAGTAAGGTCGTCGAAGATATAAAGACACTCAAAAAAAAAAAAAAATTCTTTAAATTATCTTCTTTTTTGTTCTAAAGGAATAAAAAGCTAACTTTCCGACGAAGTTTTCGAGTACAGATGATTTGCCTGCACTTTGCCCTCCGACTACTGCTATCTGTGGAAGATCAAAATTCAATGACGTCCCTAGTTGAGCGAACGCATCCTGAAACGTGATTGCAGATATGATCCAATAATCGAAGTGCTTGATTAAATGAAATGCTTTCATAGCAGTACGAAAAAGAGCAGTAAAATTTCAAACGAAAACAATGAACCTGCAGTCTATTGATAATCGGTATCAGGGCCTGCATGCCCGTATTAGCCCACGACATTTTCACGCCCCTTCGCTAAATAACTACCACCACACTGTAAAGGTAAGAACAAAGAATAGCAACTTCGAACGAATTCCCTTTTCGTCGCTAAAGTAATTTGTTCAAAATATTTTCCAACCAATCAGCACTACAAGAGGTTGTACATAAAACGAAACCAAGTGCAAATGTTTATGTACAAAATCTCAATGCCTGAAAAAGTTGCAGTATGAATCGTCAAAAATTTTATCACGTACAACTGATGTGAGTAACAACATTGGCCATTTGGAAAAAATATTAAAGTCATATTTGGCGGAAAAAAAAGATGCTTTTTCCAAAAACTAAGCGAATAACTATGGCTGATAATCACAACTGCAAAAAATGACTTCAAAATGGAAAATTCAACACATGTGTTGACCAATCTATAAGGATCCCTAAGCCATAAGCAGAAAAGCTATTAAATGAAACCATGACGATAACATAAAGTAGACATGATAATGAAAACTAAAAACTGCAATAGTATTCGATGAATTGAAGAAAATTTAAACAGCATTTGATGATATCAAAAAAAATTTTAGTAACAATTCGATTATAACTTTCGGTAGATTCATGAATATTAGAATGTGAAGCAAAAATGTCAATGAAAAAAATATCACAGCAAAAACCGAAAATAAAGCCATGACAATTCTATATATTGGCTAATAGTTCAAGTATACGCCCGCAATATAATTTAAATGGACTAATGATGAAGTATCAACATGATTTTTTTCTTCATTCCAGTCTTGATCGATGAAGAACTGTTATAACCTTCTTGCTTAATTTTCAGATGCTGCTCAAAATTCTCATATTTAATTGATTCATCATTTATCAAAAAGTAATAATTCCAATAGGCAAGAGAATAAGAAAAAAAAAGCAAAAAAAAACTAAAAAGAAATCTTCATTTATGGAAAAATAGCTGAAAATCCATTATCGTGCTATGCATAAGCTCTACTTTTTTCTAATTTCAGTAACAGACACACCATATAAGAAACTACCACATATAGCTATTATACATATGCATCCATAGATATATGCATGCATACGCCTATACACACACAGACATATCTCAACAAATCCTTATAACTTTACATTCTAATGTGGGAGCTATTTGGTAAGAAATCAATAAATCTTTTTTAGCTTTCACAAAAAAAGAAATTGTCACAAATGGAAATGCATATGAAGTTTTGCAACAATTTTCCAATATTTTAACTATTTATGATATCAAACAGGTTACTATTAGCAGTGTAAGTAACACGAATAAGTAAGCGATAAAAGTACATCTAAAGAAGAATAACAATGAAAATTGAATGTATTATAGCATAGACATAATAATATCTGAAAAATTGAATGCTTAAGTACTAATCAAAACTATGTGAAAAGCGCAGGAAGTAATCATCAACTAACATGATGATATGTTATACGAATAACATTAAAAACTGAATGGACTAAAATGAAAAAAGATTGAAAATGCTACAGCGATCGTAATAAATTATTCTTTCTGAAATGCGAACAATCTTTTATTACATAAATAATAAGTACCATTATACTGAACTGACAAATTATAATCCAAACTTAATGCTTGATGTAATCATGTAAATTGATTTGTTTACATAAAAACCGTAGAACTATTTATCACAAACTATACCTGCAATCGCCATCTGATTATTTACATCAGTAAACACAAATGCAGACGTACAATAATTGAAACGTGTATGAAGCAAAAAAAAAAAAAGAAAAAGAAAGGCAGAACGAAAGAAAGAGTGAAACTGTTAGAAATGCTCCTATCAATAATGAATACACAACCATTTTAGTAAATATTCATCATAATTTGCAACGCAATGTAAATTAATCAAAAATAATATCTGTAAAATAAACAATAGATTTTACACAAATGAGAGCAAAAGTATTACTAGTCGGATGTCATATCCATTTGTTGCTTATCACAATACTTGAAAGAATTTAGCGAATTTGGATCAGAAGAAAAACAGAATAATCGATAAATGGGAAAAGTTTAACAAATTATTAATTATGAGTTAAAATGCTTCGGAAACAGAACTAAAGACCACGGAAAATGGTCGGTAGTTAGCTTTTTTAAAAAACAATCCTGATAAATAACTCAGATAATGCCCGATATTTACCACTATCTTCGCTATTACTCATTTCTCTTCCAAATTCTACTAGCTCCTCAACTCACATCGGTGTAGAAGCAACAACCTGTCTGAGAGAACAGTATGCAACGATTATTTCCTACTGATCGGCTGAAAAAGCCGATGGAACAAAATGTAAGACGTGGAATAAATCATGCATCAGTTGGTGTCAGTTTTACTAAATAATAAACAATTATCATTCCTACCCTAATCATTTCTCATTTGGTAAAACCCTATCAAAAAAAGGACAATTTATAACCCACTGTGATGAGAAATTAAATTTTTCTTTCTTTAAATCAAGTATCGATTAGGAAAAAATTTTAATAAATTAATTGTGTAAATTAAGATACTTAAGAAAGATAAAAGATTATCAAATTTTAATATTACCATACTTTTTTGCTATCAAAATAACAAGCATACATTTCACACATACACTTAACCTATGATATCTCTTAAAGATAACAGTAATGATATTGATCTGCAGATATTTTTTGATAATAATAGGCACAAGTTTACTTATAACAGTTTTTGATAGCATGCTATAAGTTAACTTACTATTATTACCATTAGTTTTAGCAAAAAAAAAAAAACAATAAAAATAATAAAAGAAAAAAAAAGTTGTGGAAAAAATAAAAACATTAAGATTACAACTTTCTAAATTATTTCACTTAATTTACGTTATAATTATCAACTAGAAAGATGCATTAGTTGCGATAAAATTTTTTCAACAATTTTGAAAATGCAATTTATAAAAATTTTAAATTGGAAGAAAAACTAAATTGTACCAACCTAACAGTTTAAACAATGTAAAAAATAAACTAATCGTTGAAACTGTACAAATCAGCGGTTCGCATAAATACTGCTATTCTAATGCATTCATGTTTTCGAATCATTTTTCTATATGAATATGTATATGTATGTGCATGTGTGCATGCATGCATGCGTGTATGTGTGCATGTGTAGAATGTATGTGTGTGTGTGTGTGTGTGTGTGTGTGTGTGTTTGTGTGTGTGTGTGTGTGTGT
>JARVGP010000591.1:0-37173 GCA_029876185.1 Mansonella ozzardi | reverse complement strand
AAAACAAATGAATGGAAATGAAAAATTAATTTGCAAAAAAAAAAAATAAAAAAAAAAAAAGTATAAGCAAACATTTTAGAGAAAAAAAGAATCGCTTGACTGAATTAGAAATGAACAAACGTTCAAAATACTTTTGAAACATTTACTAAGTAGAAAAGTTTTCTCTAATCAGATAAATAAGATTTCTATTTAACATAGTTAAGATGGAATTCCATTAGATAAAAATTTTATTCATTTGGTTAAAGATTCTTATTAAATTTTCGACTCAATTATTCATACTGTTACAAAAAATTAAAAATAATTTGCTGAATATTATGCCACTATCCAAACTAGTAGAATCAATTAATAGAAATTTTCTGTTCATCAAGCTAGACCTGCTGGCTACTTTTCCCGGAAGATTTTTCAATTTGAGGCACATCTTTGACGTTAGATGTACTCGGAACCATTTCATCCTCGACATCATTATCGCTGCAATCACTTTCCAAAACTCCTTCAACGAAATTCGGATCGAATTGCTGTGATGTGGATCGAAGAGCTAAAACGAGTAAAAATTCATAACAGATGAATCAAGTGAATAATTATGAAAATAAGTAGCACAGAAATTTGGTATGAGATTAAAAACAAAAATTTTGTATATGCTTTAATATAAAGCATATACAAATATACCTTTTTCTCTGGATGGTATTCGGCAATGAACTATTGAAAACAAAACAAAAATCTCTTAAACACAATAAATCTAAAACAAAACAAACAAAAAAAAAAAATGATAAATCTCACAGAATTATATGTCATGAGATGCCAGGAAAGAGTGCAGAATTTCCAGATAATTCTGGCTTTTCAAATCTAAATACTGAGATAAAAATCATTTGAAACTTAATGTTCAAGGAAGATTAATGCATTTCAAAATTAAAACAAGCGGATATTTACAGGATGTATTAGACTGATACCTGCACCATTCGTAGACCTTACTGTTTCACAAACTGCTACCACTTCATCTCTCAAATCGACATCCTGCAATTACCAATTCTATCTAATTGTTCTGTCATATATTTTGCTATCAGATTCTAGGCATTTCTCAAAATTAATGCTGGTAATTTTTGGCAAAATGACCTCTTGCAATTCTTGTTCATTATCGTCCATTAACTCTTCCATCTCGTCTCCATCTTGCAAAAACAGTTCTTCATCAAATATATTATTGGTGCTTGTTGTTTCAAGATTATGTTCAAGAAAATCATTTCCTCCAACTTTCCCAGTATCTGTAATTAAATTGAAATATTAAAGATTTAATAAAATAAAATGAAATTTCTACAAAACTGAAATTTGGAAAATATTCTTCACCCTTTGAAATGTGAAAAACGTCGTTCTGCGTTATGCCAGAGGTAAGAACAGAAGCACTGCCTTTGAAGAAAGTATGTAAGCGACACAAATAATCCTTTTCCTTTTCGGTATATGGTGCTGGCCTCTTCTCTGAAAACTGTTAGTAAAAATCATATGTCAATTTGATTTCTCGCTTTAATCTAAAATTCTAGGTGTTAATTTCAAGTGTTCGTAGGTATTAATTAGAGTAATCTTTTACTCTCACCAATGGCCAGCTATATATAAAAAGCTTGCAATCTTACGACACCTACGATATTCATCTCTAATTAAATGTGCAGCAATCTTCAAAACCTTGTGATGACTTGCTAATTAATTCTTCACCCTTCTTTTGACAACGTCGCTGCTCATCTTGCCATATATAATTCAATCCTGGATTGCTGGAAATTTCTAAAACATGGAAATGTAAATATGAATCACAATATGGAAGCTTACTATAGTATTAGTTTATATTACAGTGATGAAACAGTGGAAAAAAAATATCGATGAATTATGCAAAATTGATGAAGTTAGTGAAAAGATGAATAGTTGATTTTATATTTTTATCTCACGTAAATAGATAATCGACCTGAAGCAGAATAGAATGAAGCGTTACTGATATCTGTAGCGAAAACATCGCATTCAACAGCTACAGTGGACGAAGGTAACAATGGCGAAACGAGCTCCGTACTACAAACCGATATTATTAATAAATTGAAACAATCATTTGTTTATTTTCCAAATGTCAATTAATGGCATATTACTTAATAAATGAAAATATGTTACTATAAAAAACAAAAATCAAACAAAAGTCTGACATTTTAAAATGTTTTATGAAAAAAATTTAAAAGAAAATTTTGCTACAGCCAATAGATCAGACAATACCACAGGTCTCAGTTAGTTTTATTTCAATATAAAATAATTGGATTATCTCACTTGTTAACGATATTCTCGACTTTCAGATCTCGATAATAAAAATCTGAAAAACAACTACATTTCTTTCAACAAAAATGTTAGCATGAAGAAGAATTAAAAAAAGAACAAAATGATAAAAGAAGTAGAAAAATCCTCAGATGAAATTTTATGTATTAGATTATCGATAATCATAATCTTATAGCATCCATTGACATGGGATAGATTAATTATAAGATGTGACACCATTTTTCTGGCTTCTGTGAAATTACTGATACAGTTCATTTCACTTACCAATGATATATAAAATGACAGCGTAACAAGAGATTAGACAACAATGAACTATAAGTTTATTATAATGATGAAACAGACCGTTAAAATTTCGTTGCGGAGATACACGAAATTTAACTGTACTGAAATTGACCAAATCCATGCCAAATATGGAATGGTCTATGAAAAACTGCAAAACGTAAGGTACATGCGATTCATACACTTGAAATATTGAATTCTTCCTTGCTTCCTTTTGTAGAGCATCTGCTACACTAAAAAAAAAGATTTTTCTGAATTGCAAAATAATTTTTTAAATGAACTACAAGCAGAAATGAGCGCAGAAAAGACGAATCTATTAAAAATTGTAGATGCAATTCATATCATTTCAAATACTAAACTTTTCCCATGCAGTCCGTACAAAAATCCAGTGGTCAAAACACTGAATCCAGAACGAATTTTATGTTGCAATACCATTTTAACAAAAATATTGTAGATTTTAAACTTACATTCTAAGCTGAAGTGGATTGTAACAGAGAATCTGCACAAAATTTTCATTGTTTTTGTGGTAACCATACAATGATCTGAAAATTGAAAAACATTATAATTTCTTGATGTAGTGGAATTAACTTTTGCTAATACTTTGTAATAATTTACGATTATTTCTAATTAAAAAAATTTTATTGAAGATCTGACGGTGATTTTAAAAAAAAAAAAGAATACGCAGTTTACCTGGCAGTAATTGATTTAATCTCATAGATTGCAAAATTAACATTGAATTTAAGTCGTGGATTGTAATCCGAAACGATTGCATTAATTCTGCTGCGTAACAGTGAAGCAAATTCAGGTGTAAATTGTACACGAGTTAGGATTACTATGTATGGAAATACACCATGCACATGTACACAACATTTTTGACCTATTAAGAAAATATAGAATTACAACAGATATTCTTAGAATTTAATGAAGGAAAATTATTGGTAAATAATGAAAGAGAAAAATGAGAGTTCAGGAATTATTTCCGGGGTAAAATAGTGTTTTCACTTAAGCAAACGATATTAAAAAAACATAAACCTAATTCAGCAATATTAAATTTGAAATCAGTGAAATAGTAATAGTGAACTGATGACTAATACCTGTTTCCAAGATACCAAAAATTCGTATGATTGGTACTCTAATATTGGTGTGAAGGCAAGGCCTGTTAAAACCATTTGGTTTTTCCAAATAATAATCACATGTAACGTTTCGTACTGAAAGCCTTGTCATAATTTTCAACTGTTCCGTTGGTCATCAGAATTCTGCAACATACAATCATACAATTCGAAAGAACTGGTTAAAATCGTTACATCTAAGTTTGTAGTTTTAGTAACAACGTCTTGCTGTTCTTTTTCATTCCAAAACAAAAGAGAAAAAAAACCAAATAATCTCAAATCCCATAAAATAAGTAATTTGCAAAATTTCAGTTAGAAACTATTCTTACAAACTTTGATTATATTTCATTTGCATTGACCACTGCCCAGCATTTTATATCAGAACGAATAACACAAGCAATCGGCAAAAATCTTCAACAAATTTAAATCATTAATAAAAAACAAAGAATGAAATTTCAATTTCAATAATTATTCCGCTTTAGCAAACATGAAAATTAATTTACACAATTTTCAATCTTTCTTCATTCTATATTTTTGTACTTCTATGGATCATTTTTCACTGCACATTTTTAGATTGTTTATTTTGTGATTTCTGCAAATTTCGCATATCTAAATCAGTAATATAACGATCAGGAATAAATCATGAAAAAAAAAAAAGATGCTTCGTTATTTCTAATTTAAATGTTAGCGTATTCCTTAATAATGAATTTAATGTCTTTGACCTGGAATTCATACAAATTTATCATAATCTGTCTACTATATGCATTATATCATCACTATATTATTAGCTGATATTACTTTACCACTATACCTAAACTTTATATTCAATAAAATGCATAGAAATGAATCGAACTCCAATAATTAAACATTCACAGTCAAGTTATCAAGTAGTTCAAACATCTAGTACCATAAGCAAAATTATTTATTTTAAATTGAAGCAAAACATAAATAGAGGTAGCACGTAAATCAAAAAACAAATAAATAATGAAATTTCCTACACGACAAAAACTAACTTTCAAATAAATACGTGCTCCTGCAATGACACCGTACAGTGGTATTATTGTAGCAACAATTTAGAAAATGATAGAAGGAAGCTTTTTTGCTCCAGGAATTCTTGGAATTAGTTATGTCCAAAAATCTGTGATTAAAATACTTTACAATTAATACATTTTACTGTTTTTGAATAGAAACTCACAATGAAAAATTGGATTAATTAATATGTGCGAGAAATTCAAGATTAACTAGAACTTTAAAACATTTGCTTTCGTTCTAAATCATTTGTAAAAATTCAAACAAGACAAACTCATGCAACTTTCGAAATATTATTTTCTTAGCTTCCTAATTACCACACATAAAAATTATCTAATAGTTATACACAACTTTTCTATCACAATTCAACAAATTATTTTTGATAACAGCGACATTAAAAATGCAAGCATGAATGGAAGACTGGACTAAGCAGGAAAAAGTGGATTAAATAAAGGGAATATATGAAAGTAAAAGAATAACTTATGCGAACTAGAACTCTGCAGTTAAAACAACAGCTGACAATACTGGCATCTATGGAAAAATGAAAAAATAAGGGGAAATCAAAAACGTGTTTTTTCTGAAATTCAAACTTTACAATTCCTAAAGACAAATTTTATAAGCTATACGATTTACAAGAACGAACAGTGAACAATCCTATTCACTATTCGGTAACAAAAATCAGTTAATGATTACCCTTTATCCACAGTTCATAGAATTTTGCGAAATAGCTATTTCGAATACAAAATTTTTCTTCTACTATGTAACAGTAATATCGAGAAAAAAAGCATAATTGATATGTCATAATAAAGCTAAAGCTGATAAAATTATAATTAATAGAGAGTTTAAATGATGAACTGATACGTTGTGATAGTCGAACATGCACGGACTAATTTCAAGAAAGGAATGTGACGAATGTTGTTGGAAATACACCTCTGCATAATGGATTATTTTCGAGGTATCCTTCCTAAAAATCACTGATTTGTACTCATTACTAACAGCATGTATTCGAAAATTATACAATAGGCGATAGGCAAAAATAATGACAGCAACTATGTTATTAGATTGGTAAGAAAAGTTGGAAAAGCTACCATATGTTAGTTCATTAGTTCTGCTCGAAATGAAGTTCTAGTAACTTAATTACTGGTGAATATTTTGCAATGACTTCAAAAAACTAAATAACAAGAAGACGGATTTTTTTCAATACGGAACAAAATTTTTAGAACATTATTGCTCTGGTTAAATTTAAGAAAGTTCTAAAGGTAGGACAAATTACTAATTCTTTACAGAATACAATGCCATTTCTCATAGTAAATAGTGGACTTAGCTTTACGAAATAGAAATCATAAGAAAAACTGTCACAATCAGTTAAAGCAAATATTTCAAAATTATATTGATAGCTGTCTTATTCACCGCATCTAAAATTGAATTGAAGAAGATCCTACTTATAGTAAAAATAAGCTTACCATCCAGGTGTCATTCTCACCAGTAATCTTTTCTTTTGTAATCACTATTATGTCACCTTGTTGAAAAGATAACTCATCAGAATTATCAGCTTTGCAATCATATATAGCTCGACAGCGTCTTGTACAATCTCTCTAAAATTTACTGATTTTTATTGCTGTTTATTATGCTTATGTAAAAGAGAATTCGTAATATAGGGATAATGCAGAATTTTAAACATTAATTGGAGTAACTACTCGAATCCTGCCATGCATAATGTCGCGTAATCTGTTATTTCAAGATTTAATAACAATGAGTGAGGATAACCTTACAGAAATCTTACAGAATTAAATTGGGCAAACTAGTTGCAACAGCATCAAGAATAATAACTAAGCATATTCTCTTATAATTGAAATCAGTTCAAAAGAATAATTTTGAACTCTGTATGAAGTATCAACGAAAAATTTTCATGAGTTCACATGACCATCAAAGGATACGTATCATAAAAACTATATTCAGGTTATATTTGCTATTTTGCTACCTGTTTGTTCTCCCTCGTGAGAGATGAAAGACGTCTTGGCACTGGAATTGGTGGTTTAAGTTTGACACCAATTAATGCTGGAGGCGCAGGCGCTGGGCGTGTTAATCGTCTGCTTTTCGACATACATCGAGACATTTGTCGTTGTAAACCATTTGCTGTTAAATCCATTAAAGAAGAGTGAGCATGCTCATCGCGCGACATGAAATTTGAATGTGCCTGATCGAAAGCCGATGAAATTGCTTTAACAGATTCTGAAACTCAATTTTTAAAATAGCCTTTGGCCTTAAACTTTCTAAGTAAAAGATAGGCTTGGAATGACGAAAATGTTGTCGGCCTTTATAACTGCAGCTTCAATAAGTTCGCAATCTAATGCCATGCAAAAGAGAATTTAGGAAATTGAAAGCGAAATTCGATTGACGCTTTCCAGCAGTTGAAATAGTGCACCAATAAACGAGCGCTTTAAATGCTACAGATAACAGAATTTAAAAATTTACTAATCTTGCCTTGCTCATCCGTAGAATATGGATTTCTTGTAGGTCCTTCATTTTCATTCCGTGCTTCCGGAACATAACTTTCTTTATTAATTATTTCTTCTTTTCCAGGAGCAACTACATATATATTTACCGCCTTTCTTTGAGTATTCAAAGAAATAGGATCAAGACTCATTGAAGTAGCGATCGGGAATGTTGTTTCCGTCACTTTATCATTACCTGGAAAGAAAGAATCATCTTCAATAATCTCAGTTTCCTCTAACATGCCATTTATCTATTGATTAACCTGAAGTTTAGCTGCCGGAATAATTTTTTGAAACCATTTTTTTCGCATTCACTCCGAGACTTTCGTACAGCAAAATTCCCAAACATTCATACCTAGCGTTATATAAAAAGAATTATGTCAAAAACTGAACCTTCAGTAAAATTAGATTGTGGAGCAGTATGTCCTGAAAGAGGTCTAACCGTTCCCGATCTATCACTAGAATCCTGAAATAAGCTTCTACAGTCCAGGTATAAGGTACGATAAATAAATTCCTTGAAATGACTACAGAATCAATAAATTGATCACGATTCACTGTTACCAGGCATTCTTACTTGAGAATTTACAGTTCGTGAGTATTCGCCAGTTGATCGGAAATAACATTTTGTCTTGTCTTGTGTCGATGTAGCCGAAACTGGTAATGAAGAAGTTGCTGATAATAAAGGTAATATCTGCAAAGCAAAGGTCGTATTCAAAATAACAGATAATTCTGATATTGTTAAAATATCTTTGGATATCTAGAAATCTAGAAAAAAACATTCAGCAATTTCTTGCCGAAATATGAAATGTCAATAAGTTCCACAATACAATAATCAACAGCAGTAACACATATCACTTGTCGAAATATTTGATTTTTGAAAATTTACCTGAGAATAATTATTCGAAATTCCAGTTGCGCGTGCGGATGCAAGACTAGATGATGGCGTCGAAGCACGGAGTGGTATTTCGAATGCCAGTAAATCTCGTTCTCCATCAGAGTTCACTGAACTAATTGGCTGTGTGTTGTTGTGAACACTAGTTTCTGAAAAAAAAAAAAAAAAAAATCTTCAAATGATAAAAGCAAAAGTGGAATTATTGAAACGATAATCAAACTAATTAGGAACATCCGCTGATTGCTAAAATATTATTAATGAAATAGTAATAATATTTCAGCAATATACGACAAAGCGAAAAAAAACATTTCACTATCTGTTCTTTACTAGAATTAATCATAAAAAAATGAATTTGACCGTGCCCTTTCATTAAATTTTGTTCACATGTGGGATGAAATAAAGCATGTAGAATCGCTACATTTCAAAATTCTAGCAAATCCATAATCGTATAGTAAGATCAGCTAAGTCATCAAGATCAAAGAGTATGTCCACCAGAAGTTAAGCAAAAAGAAAAATTAAAATAGTATTTAACCTAAGGGATGACAGCCTGAAGAAATTCCCTGTACAACACCTCTTTCAATCGAAGAATGAGCGGGTTCATTCTCAATAAAAATTTGTTTGGATAAACGATTGCCTTCAGTGTCTTCCATGGATATGGAAGCTATAAAATACATTATCTTTGATAACAACAACTGAAAAGTAAACGCAGCAAAACATTCTAACAGCTTAACAGTATGCGCTATTAATATTTCATAGAAACATATAATTATTCCGAAGATATATTATATCCAAATCTTCCCATCTGATCGATAATCTGAGTTTCTAATTTAAACCAATCAAATTTCATTACCTCGTGCAACGGACAGAATATTTCTTTTTATGTTTTAAAACTATCAAACTGTTCTTATACTTGAAAAAAAAAAAAAAAAATACAACAAATCGTTCGTTTAAAGTTTCCTATAGATAAATGAACAATTCTTTATAAGATAAATTTAAAAATATATTAAACATAATTCTCTACTAAAATTTCTTATGCACCGCCAAAAATTTTTTACAAATTTGCATGATGGATAGAACTAAAATTAAAATTTCGGAGACAACAGACATCTCGAAACAGCAATCGAAAAAAAGTACATTGTGGAACGGAGATAATAGTACCATTTCGCATGAGAACATTAACTGGTTTCGAAGTGAAATTCTGAGAAACAGTTAAATCAGGCGGAAGATGCGGACTGGGCGAAACGGAAGAAGATGATCGACTCAGTGATGCTGTAACAGTAGCTTTTCAAATTCGTGAAATAAGAATACCTCAGCTTTAACTTCGAAATTCTTACTTGCTTCTCCTGCATATTCTAATCCTCCTTTGCTTGTGTACTTATATTTTTTAAATTCATCATACCTGAATCTGGCGTCGAAACAAACAAAACTGGAGGGACAGTTACATTTTGCACTTGTGTACCATCACCGAGCTGCAGTGAACGTAACTAAAAAAACGAAATTTTGAGATCTTATAAAAATGGTACACATAAAGACAAATTTCTAAGAGATTCAAAATACTACGATTTGAAAAAGGCGATATTAAGACATAGCAGGAATTCATCGTTAAAACCTACAAGTGAGAAGCTTAAAAAATAGCAACAAATCCTATCTGACCAGCATGTTAAACAAGATTCATAAGAAAGCAATGTAAACTGGAACAATTCATGGATATTTAGAAAGAGTCGTACGTTATCAAATGAAACTGCAACAGATATTTCATAGTGATGTCCTCGGAACAGCCTACCGATTTTTGTGTTATAGCACAACAATAATTAATACCGTTTCAGTAATTTTCTTTTGTTGAGCTTTCTCAGAGCACGCAATAAGTGAATGCAAATGTATGCCACGAACGGCAGAGCTTAAAGAGCGATAGCGTAATAAAATAGCCACCATATCGACATTTCCAGAGCGGATGCAATCCATCATTACTGCTTCCATATCGGCAATTTCAATTCTGGAAAAAACAGTTCAAACTTCATTATTGTTAGATGAATGATATATATATTTTTTTTTCGAGCATTTTTTAATAAATAAAATTTAAACGATTACAAGTTCAATCCAGTAAGAAACTTGATGACAAGGAAAAAAACCTTAGCTGCATGACCAAATCTGCGAGAGGCAACGATAACGAAGACCCGCATAAAACCATTTGATGAAATGGCCCATTCCGTAAAAATGGCTTTTGTGTTAAATTTGGACTAATTAGTGCTCTGAAACACAAATATATTGGAACAAAGATGATTTGCTATTATGATTAACGTAGTTTCTTTTCTATGAAAGTTAATGAAGAAAACGATCGCTATACCTATATGCACTCTCAAAATTGCAGTCATTAAATGCTGCAGTTAGTAATACATCCGGATCATCAAGTTTCTGCACAAAAGCGCGATCGCGGTATTTCATTTGGATGAAACGTTGACGATCACATCTGAAAGCCATTCGAGTTTCATTTTTTCATCATTAAATTTATGCTAATACCAAAATTGAATATGCATATTATATGATTAGCAAAAAACTATCGAATTTGCGGTTATAAAAAGCATAACTATTCACGTAATGAAACTGATATTGAATTTATCTCATTTTTTAAAAACGATCAGCAGACAATAACATATATTTTAAATAACGGTAGTTCATGAGCAATAATCATATATCATTATATAAAATAAAACAATGCAACAACATGCCTTGTACATCCTGGAATTGGTTTCCACGTTGCGCATTTGGCCGCATCATATTCGAACAAACGATTAATCATAACATTACCCGATGAAAGTGGTACCTGAAATAACACGAAAACAATTATCCAAAACTAATAAAATGTATTTCCTCCAGAGTAAAAGCTACTGGTGTATAAAATAACTCTTCCAGTCCTCGTCGAGTTTCGTATTAAAATAAGGGAATCTGACCGAACGAATACATTCATTTTCACTTAAAAGTGTAAAATGAGGAAATTCATCCGAAACATTCGCTTCTAAAACTGTAATTTAAAATCAAACTTACCAAAAACTCGAGCGGCGGTATGACATCCAAATTTAGTGACTGTATCCTACTAACATGGACACCCAACTCACGATGTATACCACTACAGGCAATACAGACTAGTGCACCAATATTTGATAACCACTGCACATCTGGAAATCTCGTAATTCGGTATTGTTTTTTTCCAGTTGATGTATAAAACCAGATCAATTTTCTTAATTATTTAGCAGAGACTTCCATTTGTTTGAGAACTCTTCCAGAAAACATTTGCAAATATTAATCCAGTCTTGGTAAGTAGCAGACCTTCTTTTGATGAGCAATCAGCACATACAGTGTTACCAGGAAGCTGCCGCACTTTTGCGATACACATCTTCCTTTCGTACAGTTCTGAAATGGCACCAGTACTGCTGCCTTCACTTTCCTGAGGTGTTTCAGCCGACAGCATTTTCGTTTTAACTCTTGTTATTTCCCTTTTTAATGCAAGCATCCACCTATAATTTTGCTGCGATATTTTTAATTTTGAAAAAACTGAATAGAAGCTAGTCCAATTAATAATAAAAATTTTTATTCACAGGAACTGAATTTAATTCATACCTTTTTGCATCAGTTTCTGAATCTGCTTGCAGATGATATGTTCTCTCACGACAATATAAATCGAAACATTTGGGATCATCGGTTGACGGCTTACAATCCGACACAAGAAGACTCAGCTTTGTTGGTGGCACAGATTCCTCAAAAAATACAAATAAGATATTATATGTTTTAATGTGTGTTTACTGCGCTATTTCTATCTTAATAAATATTTCTGATGCTTACTCCAGTTAGCATTGTATGGAAAGCAAGATTAAAGTAATTGAGCTGAAGACAGTAAAATATTAAACATTTCAATAGAGAGGGAATCAGTTGACTTAATAAGATGAGAGAGATTTCACGGTAAAGTAGAAGAAACAAAAGTTTAAATCCGAAAAATATACATCAGAATGTGACAGCCAGAAATGTCCATCCTCAATACGGCAACGACGTTTCTGCCATTGCTTGTGCAACTTCTTGTTACTTTTCTTGTACAAATAACCGGACTGAGTGAAATCAAGATCTGGGAAGAAAGCTGTACTTGTGGCCAATTCATTTAACGGATCATTATTCGACAAAAGTCCATTGTTGGAATTGATTAAATTAATACCAGATAAACGACTGCCAAAATTCATTGATTCACGTCCCGATGATCGACGTCCTGCAAATATTTTGTAAGAGCGACTTTTATAAAAACAAATATATGGCACATTTAAACGGATATAGTAACAAACTTTTTCTTGACAACGACAAACAGAAGCACGGGAAAAACTGCATCAACGAAAATACTTTAACAGTAATAGCCTTAATAATATTCCCATTCACTTCATTTACCTGATGCGGAACGTGCAAATTCATTATTCGCTTCTAATTGGCCTTTTAAATCCCAGAGTGCATTTCGCTGGGTACATCGATTTGCATTTCGTGTCATCATTCGCTCTTCCAGTTTAGTCATATCATGCCGTAAATCCTCGTTTACTTTCACTCGATTCATGTAATAGCTAAAAATGGAGCTGTGACATACATTATGAAAAAGATTTACAAGATCGACAAAGTCAGGATCATTAAGCACCACTCAAAAAATCAAGAAAAAATATTACTTACGAATTCTGATTGCGAACAAGTTCCATAAAATGTCGCAGCAATTGTGGACCGCGGCGATCTTCTATCGTATCAACAAACATCAAGAACTAAATTCCATTACCAAAAGTATAATTCAAACTAAGAAAATCTACAATCCTTCAAACCTTAAACAGCTATATTATAATTGCTGATTTGAACCAAGTAAATGATCACATACAAAAAAGTTTACATTTGGAATGCTATATGCAGCTTTCTAGTTCATAACGCCAAAAGTAAAGCAGAATCCTTATAAAGCATCACTACAAAAAAAATTTGCATCTCTAATAGATTTCTATTTTCATTATACATTTTCCCTAAATTCGATCTGAAAAGCACATAATCTAATAAGATCCCGTCGATAGGCAAGAATGACTGTTCACCATTTACCTTGCACAACTCATATTGCACCATAAGTCTTTCTCGTGTCAATTGTTCCGCAAGCTCACCATGACCCAAATGGCTTCTAGTATAACCAGCATGCTGCAAAATATTTTTTTTTTGAAAAATGGAAACAGAAAATAATATACCGAATACAAGAGAAAAAAATCAAAATATCGTAACCAAAACACGATGTATGACAAGATTCTTAATATCAATCGATAAGCAAAGTGAAGAGAATCATGCAAAGAATTGAGATTGTGAATGATACGAAGCACATCAAGTAAATGTCTACTGTAAACTATTCTGTTATTTAATAAAGCCAACTTTTGCATGTCTCCTTGCATCAGCTTCCACTTTCATATATTTATTTTCATAATCACGGCACGATTTTTCCACTCCTCTATTTCGGATTTCACGTCCGATTTCCATTAGTGCTGAGAACGGAGTGACAATATTGCTTTGCCAATTCCGCATTTGTGAATTGGTTAAATCAGCTTCATCCTTCAACAACGTCAAAATTAATTCTGCGAGAGCGTATTTCAAAACAACGGATAGAACTTTCATGAATGAATTTTGTAAGAAAAGTTATTAAAAAGCTAACGGTGCAAAAATACTTGGATATTAGTATCACTGAAAGCATTTAGCTAAAAAAATTTTAAATCAAAGTAAAAATTGTACTTTAATATGGCACTCCATTTTCATGAGGATGACAGCCACATCGGACTCATATTGCGATTCCGATTTTGAAGTCCATTTGGTGGCGATCTTATAAAAATTTAACATTGTAAATATTTATTAAAGTTGTCAAAGTTTAAATATTCCATTTCACATGCCTGTATACTATCATCATGCAAATTTACCTCTTTAGCTGCTCGCCCAAAAGCCAGAAGTTGTCTTGTAAGAACAACTAAAGTATCTTCCACCTCTTTTGCACTTTTACGCAGCCGCTCAAAATCGACTGTAAAACCCTCAGTTTCTTCAACGATTCGCTGCGCCTAAAAAATACGAAATTATCATAAGAGTTAAAATTTCTGCAAACTTCTTTATAATGAATAAATTTCTGGTCCAAAAATACAATTAGCATCAAATGTAGACAAACATCATAGATTCAAACATTAACATAGTCATATTTCCAATTTATGTTCTAATAATTTATTTTTGAAAAGAGAATGATAACACCTTAAAATGAGAATACAATGACTAATGACACTAAAATTTACGATTTCTTATGAACTCGTTAAAAATTTCACAAATTTACTAAACGTTCGAGTTTTTAAACTTTAAATATAGTATCCTTATATTTTGCTAGAACATAAGTATTGAATTTTGTTAGAATGTAAATAAAAATGTGAAGAAAAACAAATATTTTGTTTTTTTTTCTAAATCAAAAAATTTATAATGGATGAAAAAATTCAGAAAAATTGGACAACATACCTCAGCACGATATTCGGCAATACGATTTCCAAAATTAGATGTTACGGGACTATCCAAATCGGCCTTCATAGAAGTCGTAAATGAGCTTAACAAAGCTCCATAGCTTCCCTCACTTTCGCTTGCTGTCATTTTAATCTTATTTCATTATCTGGAAGAAAAGACAATAACCAATGATGCGGAAAGATTATTTGCTAAAGTTCGATTTTGGATTTATTTCAAAATATGACATGTAATGAAATACAGCTATTAATTGGTAATTAATAAGATATGTTCTATATAAGAAATGAGAATAGAACGCTTCATGTAATTCATGCATGGTAATTAAAGCAGAAATTAATTAGAAAATAATAATAATTTGATCATTAACTTAAGCAGAAATTAATTAGAAAATAATCTGATCATTACCACTATTCAAAAAGTCAATTAATTAATAAAAACAAACCTCTGGAAAAAGCAAGATTTAGCAGCACTCCGATATTTCAAAAAGCTTCTCTAAATCAAAATATACTTAGCCTGATCAATCATTTCGATAAAACAATGGTAATTTGATCTTACCACTGTTCGACCAATTCAATTCAGATCAATTCACCAATCAATTCACAACAGTTCAATCAATTCGATCAATTGATCAATTTATAACAACTCTAGAAATACAACAAAAAATCAATGATAAAAATAATATTATCAATATGATAATCTTTCCTTTATTTAAATTTAGATTTTCTTCAAAATTTCAGAACAAATTTTATACTTTTTTTTTTTCCTTAAATCATTTTTAATAAAAAAAATTTTTTATAAATTCGACAAAATAAAAAAAAAAAAAAAAACACAAATGCATAAATGATAATTAATTCGATCACTTGGAATATCACCCACTATTAATTACTTCCTCAAATCCAGAACTTCTAGATCTAGATAACTCTCGAGATGAAACAAGCAATTCTGTCTTTCCTATCTCTTCCACCCCATATCTCTCCCTCCCTCTTGCTCTCTCTTCTTCCCTTTCTTCCTTTCTCTCTCTGTTTTTCTTAAATTAGGTCGTCACCGATAATTACCGGTAGAAATGGGAGTTGTTACGTTTAGCCAATATTCAATGAAATATGAGATGATGCTGAGGGATGATAGAATTCTGATTTAGAAATTATCATTAAAATATTACTTGATTAAAGTTAAATTTAATTAAAATTGACCTCTACATGTTGATAAAAATTACAATCGATAAATTGTCATAAAATAAAAACTGTAAACAAACTATTTGAGTATAAATATTAGCTTTGAATCAAATTAATTCAAAGTACAGTTCAATATGAGTTAAGCTTTAAGTTTAGTAGAAGCTAAAAAAAACTTAATTGATATATCGATCTTTATCTGGATATGTGCCATATATTTCAATTGTTTTATTTCATTAGTTATTGATTGAAAGAAAATCAATATTCATTTCTTAATTATTTAAATACTAATAAATACTATATAAATAAATACTTAAAGCAGTAGTAATTAGCAGAAAAATAAAGTGAAATTTAAAAAAAAAAAAAAAAAATAGGAAAAAAAGTAGCTAGCTATATTTCAATTTTCTTAATTGAATTTTTTATTTGCTATTTCATCTTGAAAATGATTAATATTTCATTTTATCTTTTTATTTCGCCAGGCTTTTTCGTATAATTTCAAGATTGTTATTATTCTTACGGATGAAATGGATATTAACTGGAAATTTTGTATTTCAACACTCAGAAAAAATGATTAAAATAAGTTTTCAATTTAAACTTTATTTTTTAAATGAGAGAAATAATAAAGAAGCAACGAAGAAACAATGAAAAAATGAACCAATGAAAAAATGAATGGAAATTTTCGAGAAATTAATTCTAAAAATTGAAAATGCATTTTTCATCATCAATCATCTGTTCCTAATTGATACATGCTAAATGATAGCAACTCTAGAGCTCATAGAAAGCATTAAATTTCCGGCAATTTCGAAATGGAATTGTTAATCTGTTGTTTGAATTTAATGCCCTGAAACGTTCTGTATCCCAAAAGTTTCTACTGTTTAATTTTTTTAATTTTTTAAAAATTTTTTTTCTGTTTAAAAAAAAAAAATCCAGACCTATAATATTAGTAACATTCCAAATATTTAATCAATAATCTTTTAAAATAATTTTTAATTCGGCGAATAATTTGAGATAATGATGATGATGATGATGATGGTGGTACAATAATGCATGGATGATGTCTACGACACATTTCAACAACAGTCCATGATACACCGCATGCTATGTATTAGTCATCCTACTCATTTACATATAAATGTGTGAGGCTATTAGAATGACTAATTGTTAAGTTCAAGCTAATTGAGGTATAAACAGTTCCTTCGTAAGGGTATTATCAGTGAGAAAAATTAATTTATAATTCTCCTTTTGATGAAATCTTTTGTCATCAATTTTTCCTAATATTATTAAATTATCAGTGCTCCTATTTGAATTAATTATGCACTCGGTACTACCTAAAGTTGTGATTCTTAACCTATTCTTTACCACCAACCACTATGACTTTTTCTTTATCTATAGCAAAAATTGCAAAGTTTAAAAATGCCAAATTCTGTTAATTCAAAAATAAACTCACCCTTTACTTGTCGAACAGCTGCTCTCATGAGTCATCGGTAGCGAGCAGACCACAACCAGTTTGGAATTACTAAAGATTTAAAGCAATCAAGAAAGGAAAAGAAGCCATTTGGTTTTTTTAATCCAAAATAAAACTAATGTATTGAAGATATATGAAATTTTCAAATATTCCGAAATTTTAAAGTATTTAAAATTAGCTATTCAATTAGCTTTTTGCTTAAGATTCATTATAAAAGGAGTGATAAATTTAAAACTATAACGATAGAAAGATAGATTTCAGAAGAATAATGAGTGAAATAATTTACTGGTAAAAATATCTTATTCAAATGAAATCATCAATACTGAACGATAAAAATTGTCATCTTATATGGTATTGGATAATTTAATTTTTTCCCGCAAATTCTACATCCGGAAGCGATAACTTTCAGGTTCTCCTTATTGCTTCTCATTTGTTTTTCCAGTGCATTTTTGTGTTTTGATCATTTCTTGCATTTTAAAAAGAACATGATCATGTGGAGATTCATTTCATAGCGATATCGTATCATATCAAAGATTACATTTAATTAATCATTGCACAATTCATTTTTACCTATTGGCATTTATGCAAATCATGAAACTACTGATGCCATGATATGTTAAGAAAATATGATATCATATCATGCCAAGAAAGTGTGGCACCACGTCATGAAAATGTTGATAGCATACCATGTCAAGAAAGTATTGATACTATATCATGTTAGAAAGTAACACGCAATGTAAAAGAAAGTATTGGTACCATATCCTATCGAAAAGATGCCACGTTAAGAAAGTATTGATAAAATACTGAAAAAAAAAAAAAAAAAAAAACATATTTTTGGAAAAAAATAAAGCAAATTTCTCTTTCATATTTTAATTAAATGATTTGCACAGTTTTTCTGATGTATTGATAATAATTTTATAGCATATAGTGAGCGGTAATATTTCAATTTTTTCTCATGGCTCAAATCATCATATCTATAGTAATGGATAAACGCCGCCATTGTACGTTGTAAATCTTCCTTCTTCATCAGTTCATTATTCAGATCTCGATGTTTGCAGTAGCAGACGAAGCACCTATTGTAACGATTAAGCTTTTGCTTCTAATCTACCAATATTATTTCTTTCTCTATTATTTTGTACACATAGAACTTTGCTCTGTCTTTTATTATTAATAATTTTGAAGCCGAAAAAAAGGAGCCATTATTAGTAATAAAAATAATGGAGCAAGTTATTTGTTAATGTTTTGAAAAATATTACTGTTTTGATAGGAGGAATAGTCATTTAGGAAAATAATTCGTGAGAACTACGAATCAGACTTTCACTTGTCAGAGTATGAAAACAAGATATTCTTATTGTTTGTACAGATTGAATGATATGCAAAAACTCATCAAATGGTGGATATGCTTTTTACAAATCTTCGATTATTGATCTTTGAATTTTCCACTTAATTATCTTTGTTTCTCGCTATTCAGATACTGATGATGCAAAAAAAATGACGAGGTGACATTGTCTCCATATTATGCAGACAATCTTATGAAACTTATCAAAATGCCTTACATTGGTGATGGAATAGAAATGGTTCTTAAATTGCTACATACGCTTTGACTTATCTAATGTCCTAAAAAATTTGACAAACGAAAAACTATTCAAATGTACTGGTGCACAGAGGAAATGTGCTGCTGTAAGTCATTCATCCAATTTTAATTGCCTGTTAAACCTTCGCAAACTTATGCATTATACTAGAAGTTTTTGAAAGATAATAAAAGTTCCACTGGTTGATTTTGTTGCTTATTATTTTTTCTTGCTTGTTTTATTCGTCTCTCCTCTTTAAACAACAAATTTGATAGTATCATTTAAAAGTTGTTTTAATTTCAGATCGCATTGCCGAAATTCCGATAGGAAGAACACTGAGTCTGAATAGCATGCTAAAGCAAATTGGAATCAAGGATGTATTCAGGGGAAGAGCTAATCCGGAGAGCTTTTAAACGAATAAGTGCCAATTTTTGTCACTGAATTTATGCATACAGGATTCATTGAGGTTTGTGTACAACTTTTCTTTAAATTGATATGAAAGCTTCTTTTCTATGAATAATTTGATAAATTTAGAAACATCAATTGCTTCCTTACAGATAGATAAAATAATAGGCAATCAGCTGCTGCCGCAATAACTGAGTTAGAAAGACGTTCATCTCCGGCGTAAAGTTTCACTGCTGATAAGTCAATCATTAAGGACTTAACAATCTATTTGCAGGCCAGTTTGTTAATTGACTCTTCAAATAATTTTTATTGCTATGCTGTGCCTGTAACAAATTTTAGACTTATTGAGTGCTAATTGCACCTAACATCCGAATTGCCAAGTCATGAAAAATTTTGATTTCCAACTCAATGCTATGTATAAAAATACGTTAAGAAATAGATATACACACTTTTGATGCATCTATATTTGCAATAGCTTGAAATTCTCTTTCATGTCAGATTAATGCACAATTTACTGAGGATTCAGGAATTAAGAGAGTTTTGTTCCATCATTTATCGCAGGATTTCAATAACTTATTCCTCAACCTTTCTTATTATCAACAGTACACATGCTATGAACATGGTACTGATATGATTCCCCTCAACAATTCTTATCAACGTTTATCAGTCACCCGTTTCGCGGTTGGCTAATGATGTCGGTGGGCGTTGGTATTCAGGTAAGAAAATTGTAGTCTTGCTTTATTGCTTACCTGAAAGAAATTTGTTGGATTATCCGAAAATATGTAAATCCAAATTCTTGATTTGGATACAAGTTCACAGGAACATTATATAATTCAAAACATAAGCATTAATCTGTTTTTATATCAGGAAATCAGATCTTTATAAATGTGGTTGTTCTCACTTTTTTACTCAGCCAGTTGATGTTGCAAGATGGTATAAAAATTACAGTTTTCAGCTCAAAATTATGTGCAAAATTAATTAATCAGGAAATTTATTTGGAATGAAGCTGAAATTTGAAATTGCAACGGAGCTAAAGCAAATTGTCGAACTGTTCCCCACATCCCTTTTTTTGGTTTAAAAATTGTAGCTATAAAATGTAGTTATAGTTTGTTAAATTCGATTCACAGCTAAGACGTGTTTGCTGTACAGCGTCTGCTCTTTCTCGAAAATCGTGCTAATTTGATTCGAACTTTTAATTCCAGAAAACTTTAAACTGAACTCTGCTAATAATTTATCAAATCAGTGGGTTTGATCTTGCTGTTTCTAATCATTTGTTCATGTAAAAAACTTGAGAACATGCACTTAATAAGAAACGCGTGAACTACTGAAGCAATCAAAACTTTATATCGTAATTGGCAAAAAAACTTGGAAATATGGTTAATGACGCACAAAACCTTAACTGTCCTCTGCAGTTGTCTTATCTCTTGTTAAATATGATGTTAGTGATAATTTCTTATTAGCAATGCACCTCGAAAAACAAAAATATTTGTATTGCAAAATTATTTAGTTTAACCCAAACCATCTTGTGTTATAATTATTTCGGTTAATTGCAAAGGTTACACATGATAAATGACTTTTTTATTTTCATAGTTTACTATATTTGACAACACTTTAATCTTATGTTTATGGAGGTATCACATGTTTAAGTCTATTTTTGTAAACAAGCACAATTTACAACACTCTAACTTCTGGTGCCATAGTCATCTTTATAAGATATTGGAAGCTTTTCAAGAACAGTTGAAAATATTCGCACAGAAAAATACAAAACATCTCCTAATATTTTTCGATTATTCAATTTTAAAATTTGCCGATCTTTATTTTTCAATTAAACGAGAGCTGAAAATTGGGATTTTATATCAGGTTCACCAAGCATTTTTAACATTTTTAATGTTTTAAAGAAATATAGTACAAATTTTCAATCTTTCCCAACGTTCATAGATTTAAAAACTGCAATTACATGTCAGCAGGAATTGTGCTGAATAAACAATAGGAACGAGAATAAAGCAACTGACAGCTTTCTATCGTAATCATTCACAATCATCATAGTCATTGGTTATGACATTTTGACTTTTTTCTCCAGTTTTTAATGAAAATTTCTGAAGAAATTACTTAATAGCGAAGATAACACTAAATGATTGTTTGCAATGGAACCGTAGAAGTCATTTTTACTAAAGTAAGAAAGATACACTAACGCAATCAAAATTTTTCTTTATTTATTTGAAATTTTGTTGTTTAGTCTTTTTATGTTGTTATTTGAAGAAAAATCTTGTAAGCTTTAATATAGCCCAACATTTTTCGTGGTTCGATATCGTATATTCCCATAAAAGCATAAAACTGAAAACTGTCAGTGAATTGAAATCAAAAAAAATGAAGCAGATAAATATTTAAAATAATTTTTTTTTTTTGTTAAGCAAAGCCATTTTGTTAACGTTTATGAAAACACATTGTCTTGATAGGAGGAATAATCATTAACAGCTAAAGCCCAGGACGATTTGCTTTGTTAGAAATAATTATTGGGGTGAGCAAATAATTAAAACGACTTTCCACTTACTTGTATCAGAACATAAAAACAAGTGTTCAAACTGTTTGAACAGGTTGAATGATATGTAAAACATATGAAATGCTTGGATATATTTTTATTGAAAAGTGTTTTTAGAACAAAAAAGGCTTACTTAAAAACCTATCAATCGATGAGTGCAAATCATTAATATAAATACATTCATCATTTCGTTAAAGACCGATTTCGTACGCTTGTCCATTTGCCATCCATACGATTATTAGTCCATTCGCAAATAGATTTGGATTTCACAATTACTAATTCTGAAATATTATTCATTCACTGATTTTATTCTTCAATGTCATAATAATAATGCATGGAGATTGAAACAGTATTCGTGCCGAATGATAATTACAACATTTTCAGTGTCGTATTGATATTTCGGCATGATTAATCAAAAAATCACCGCCGTACTACTTTTCATTGCGAACATTCAAATCATCTTTATATTTGGAAAAATGTATTGCAAGAAAATTTAAAATTTCTTATGAATATTATATTTGGAGTAACTAAATAACTTTCTATAACGAAAACTTTCTTACTTTTCTACAATAACGGAATTTTTCAGTTCCTCAACCACTCTTGCGCACTGGAACTTTGCGGTTAATTTAATGCAAAAAATAGCAAGCGATGAGCAATCAGCCGCCCTATCTCCTCTTGCACTGTCAACCTCACTTTTCATGGCTTACCTTGCAGCGCAAGGCAAAACGAAGCAACAGTTATATGATGTTCTAGGAGGAAGTAATTATAGATCAAAAATTTTAAGCCTGAACAGTTGGCATTGTTATTCAAAAACCATTAAGAACCCCAAAGTACCCCAAAGCTCATATCTCAAAATTTTGTAATTAAAAAGATAAATTCCAAAAATGTTAAACTGATCATTTCTAAATTAAATGTTTATCTAAATTCTCAGCAGCAAACGCAAAGGAATTTCATTCGTACTTCAAGACGATTTTGGATGATTTCGCGCAGGCAAAAAACTATGATTACGCGTTAGATTTAGAAAATAATTTTTACGTAATGAAAGAAGTAAAGATAACAAAAAATTTCCCAAAAATGCTTCAGTTTTACTTCAACGAAACATTGACTAAGTCCAGTTTTGCGGAGAACGACGCACTAATTGAGGTATGATTGGTTATCAAAAACAAAAGTGATATAAAAAAAAGTGAAATTAAAAAGACTCTATAAATGATCTTTGTTGCCATTGATTTTTTAACCTACAAATCTAATCATTAGATTTATGAATGTAAACAGTTAGAACTCTTTTCAGGGAGTGGTTAACTGGATTTCGTTAAAAAATGACATTAAAATGGCAGATATAATAACAGTGGACAAAGTCAACAATGACACCTGTATATTGCTTATGAGTGCAATTTATTTCAGCGGTACTTGGAACGTACAATTCACACAAGAGTCAACTAGAAAAAAAAAATTTTACATTTCTAGCGAAGAAGCGACGATGGTAAGTATGTTAATATTTGTTATAATTAGAAGTCCTTGATTATTGATCTCTGAATATTCCACTTAATTATCTTCTTTTATCGTCATTCAGATACCAATGATGCAAAAAATGGAAGAGGTACCGTATTACGAAGACAATCTCGTGAAACTTATCAAAATGCCTTATGTTGGTGATGGAATAGAAATGGTTCTTATAATGTCGCAAGAACATTTCGACTTATCTAATGCCCTAAAAAATTTGACAGGTGAAAAGCTATTCGAGTATATTAGTGATGCAAAGAGGAAACATATTGTGGTAAGTCATTCATCCAATTTTAGTTACCTAGTAAAGTTTCAGAAACTTATGCATTAGAGTGACTATTGCATCAGTTTTTGAACGATAATAAATGTTCCGCTGATTAATTTCGTTGCTCATTACTGGTTTTTGCTTATTTTATTCGTCTCTCCTTCTTAAACAAAGCACCAAATTTGATGATATCAATTAAAAGTTATTTTAATTTCAGATTTCACTGCCAAAATTCCGCATGTATGTAGGAACAAAGCTGAATAGCATGCTGGAACAAATTGGCATCACAGAAGCATTCAGCAAAAATGCTGATTTCGGACAGCTTCTAAACGATCGATTGCCAGTTTCTTTTAGAAAATTTGCGCATGTAGGATTCATTGAGGTTTGTGTGAAATTTCCTTTAATGAAAAATTTAATGGAAGTTTTTTTTGTTGAATAATTTGGCAAACTTAAAGACTTCACTTATTTACTTTAAGGTAAGTGAAAAAGGTACGGAACCAGTTGAAGATCTTCCAGTCACTGCAACTAAGTTAGAGCATGTTCGAGGTTATCGTTTCACTGCTGATGAGCCATTCCTCTTTGCAATCATTAAGGATATGAAAACTGTTCTAACTGTGGGCAAATTTGTTAATTGACTCTACAAATAATTTTTATTGCTGTGCTATGCCTGTAACAAATTTTAGAATAAGAATAAATACATTTAATATCCGGATTGCCAAGTCATGAAAAATTTTGATTTTTTAGCGCAACTCTAAATTACATTTGTAGTAATAATAGTGGCAGGAGTAATAAAAATGGTATTCCATTAACAACCGATTCCGTACGCTTGCACACTTGCGTTTCACACCGATTGCTCAGATAAAGTCATAAATCCAACAGTAAGTAGGCCGTTATTGATCCACCGCAAGTGGGAGTAGATTTCAAAATTACTAATTCTGAATTACTATTGAGTCACTGACTTTAATTTTTATTTTCATACTGTTATGCTTAGAGATTGGACTCTATTGTATCCTTTTTGAACATTCCTTTTTTTATTAAATATTCTGATTGCACTGCGGAACATTAAGCGAAATGAAAATGAGTGTGAATTTGATTGGGATGAATTAAATTGAAATTAATGAGAATGGAGCAATAAAAATATACGTCGATCCTTCTATCCTTATTTTACGAAGCGAATAATGAAGCGGAGTGGGAGCGCCACAAATTACGAGCGCCACAAATTATGCTTCCATGCAAAACTATCAGATATAATGAAAAAAGAAAGTTCCTTGGGAAAGTATGAACGTCACATAAATTATTACTGTTACTTGCCTTTTCCTGAGACTTTATTTTAATTCCGCTGAACTTAAATGGACATTTACATACCATACTCTTTGAAAAAATTTAGCAATTATATTCATTGTTTAGCAGTTATTTTCATGGTTATAAAAATTTAGATAAATTCTCTATCGTTATAAAAATTTGAGTAATTTCGTTGTGGTTAAAAATGTTACGGATGTAATTGAATCCACCTAATAAGTGGGTAATCAATTAACAATAAACTAATCTGGATATTAAAGCATTAAAGAATCTATTAAAATGGCTTTAGAAAGTGACTAAACTAAAAAGGAAATGCTTTTTTCCGCTTACATAATCACGAGAAGTTGCAGTCTTTCCCAGGTTTTAATTTCTTATTGTTGCATAATTGCTTTGGATATTTCTATCCTTCAAAATGCAGTTACAGTTTGTTAAATTCGATTCACAACTAAGACGTGTTTGCTGTGCAGCGTTTGCTCTTTCTCGAAAATTGTGCTAATTTAATTCGAATTTTTAATTCCAGAAAACTTTAAACTTAACTTTGCTAATAATTTATCAAGTCAGTGGGTTTGATCTTGCTGTTTCTAATCATTTGTTCATGTAAAAAACTTGAGAACATGCACTTAATAAGAAACGCGTGAACTACTGAAGCAATCAAAACTTTATATCGTAATTGGCAAAAAAACTTGGAAATATGGTTAATGACGCACAAAACCTTAACTGTCCTCTGCAGTTGTCTTATCTCTTGTTAAATATGATGTTAGTGATAATTTCTTATTAGCAATGCACCTCGAAAAACAAAAATATTTGTATTGCAAAATTATTTAGTTTAACCCAAATCATCTTGTGTTATAATTGTTTCGGTTAATTGCAAAGGTTACACATGATAAATGATTTTTTTATTTTCATAGTTTACTATATTTGACAACACTTTAACCTTATGTTTATGGAGGTATCACATGTTTAAGTCTGTTTTTGTAAACAAACACAATTTACAACACTCTAACTTCTGGTGCCATAGTCATCTTCATAAGATATTGAAAGCTTTTCAAGAACAGTTGAAAATATTCGCACAGAAATATAAAACATCTCCTAATATTTTTCGATTATGCAATTTTAAAATTTGCCAACTTTTATTTTTGATACTTCGAGAAGACTAATCAAACAATCACAGCTGCATTACTAATTGCGAGCACACAAATAATTCTCATATTTGGAGAAATGTTTGCAAGATAAGTTAAAATTTCCTACGAATATTATATTTGAAGTAACTAAATAACCTTCCATAACGAAAACTTTCTTAATTTTCTACAATAACGGAATTTTTCAATTCCTTAACTAATCGCGCGCAGTGAAACTTTGCAGTTAATTTACTGCAAAAAAAGTAACAATCAAATCAGTCATCCTATCTTCTCCTGCAGTGTCAATCTCACTTTTCACGGTTTTTCTTGCAACGAAAGGCGAAACGAAGCAACAGTTACGTGATGTTCTGGGAGGAAGTAATTATAAATTGAAAACTTTAAGCCCGAAGTTGGCTTTCTTATTTAGAAACCACTGAAAAGGTATTCAATAATCATACTGTCTCAATATTTTGCTATCGCCAAAATCAGGAAAGCCAAAGAATTTTTGTATTCCAAAAATGTTAAATTGATGGTTTCTAAATTAACCATAAATCTAAATTCTCAGCTGCAAGCGTATCACAGTTTCGATTACACTTCGAGACAATTCTGGATAATATCGCACCGACAAAAAGCAATGATTACGTGTTGCACTTAAAAAATCATTTTTACGTAAAAGAGGGAATACATACAAAAAAACCTTAAAACCTTCCCAAGAATAGTTTAGGCTTACTTCAGCGGGACATTGAATAAAGTAAATTTGGCGAAGAAAGGCGACCTTTTTGGTGTATGATTAGATTATGATAAACAAAAGTAAGGGAAGGTGAAGTCAAATATAATAGGTGAAATGATCGTTGTTGCTATCATTTTTTTAACCTACAAATTTCATCATTAGATTTATGACTGTTAAGTAAAATTCCTTTTCATGAAATGGATAATTGGATTTTGTTTAAAAATGATCATAAAATAGCAGATTTTTAAACAATGGATAATGAGAGTAGTAATACTTCTATATTGTTTATGAATGGAATTTATTTCAAAGGCACTTGGAACAAACAATTCATGCGGGAAATAATTAGCAGAAATGAAAATGAAACGACACTGGTAATTATGTTAATATCTGTTATAATTAGAAGTGCTTGATTATTGATCTTTGAATATTTCACTTATCTTCATTTATTGTTATTCGGATACCGATGATGCAAAAAATGGAACAGGTACCGCATTACGAAGACAGTCTCGTGAAACTTATCCAAATGTCTTATGTTGGTGATGGAATAGAAATGATTTTTATATTGCCACATTAATCTTTCAGCTTATCTAATGTCCTAAAAAATTTGACAGGTGAAAAGCTTGATGATACTCAGACGGAAAGTGTATGTCGTTCACCTAATTCTAATTACTTGATTAATACATAAGATTGCAAAAGGTAAACAAAATTCCCATCAGTTCTCAAAAAAAAAAATGACCCAATAATTTACTCAATACTCTCATGACAAATCAAAGATTTATAAAGCTAGTAAATAAGAAATTGAAATTTCAGTTTCTTGGTAATGTTTTAGATTAAATTCAATCTTCAAAAAAGAAATGAAAAAAAAAGCGAAATCACGTATTTGAAAACCTTTTGAAATTTCCCATAAATAAAATAAATGCCTTTTTTTACAAGGAAAAGAAATTATTTTCATTTGTGACTTTTTACAATAATCATGATGACTGTACCAAACTAGCGCATATCATACTGCTGATACATAAAATTGTAACTAAGCAGTTGAGAAATTAAAATTTTAGAACTAATCGAACATATCAATTCTCAAATATCGTACACCACTATGTGCTATTATCAGTCGAAAGATGTCTTTATCGTAGTTTTATGCCACCATTTTTGTATTAATCAATTTAAAAAAAAATCATTTCAACCATGGTATGATGTCATTGAGGATATCATGAATCTTAATGACCCATACATGCAAATAAGGTTATCATTCAACAAGTTTAGCTATACATTTGTTATAATAATAATGCATAATCTCGTGCCTCAATAAAAACTGCCTTTTCTTTTCATTTATTTTAATGGTCAAATGAACACAACATTATTTCAAATTCATTGAGCTTTCACACATAAACTGCCAGCAAAAACGGTGAAAGCGTGACCGAATTTTTGACGTAATTCAATAATATCACTTATTATATTATTGGTAACTAACGAATTATGAAATAAAACCAAGACAGTGACGCTATAATAAAGAATAATCAAAATATAATGAATCCTAGTTTTGAGATTTGCAGATGCTCCAAACGATACCACCAATAAAAATGTGAATCTTATTCTCGGAATGAATTGTTTACTGCATTAGCGTCAACAGCGTATGTCACTGATACAATAAATTCGCTAATAAGCAAAGTTGAACTTGAAAAGAAAAAACAGAGAATTTGAAACAACATCTTTTGTAAACAATCAGAAACAAAACATTAAATTATTAGCATGAAACGAGGTAAACCAGCATATTGTGAAATTATGCCATCGTAAACAAAAACGTCGAGAACTCAAACAAATCACGGCTAATTTGCCTTCAATTAAATATTAGTGATTCGTAACCTTATCCTGCCCTGTTTCCTCATAATTAAACTCAAGGATTTCTTTTTTCTTCACTCAGTGAATAACAATATCCCACTTTAGATGTTCATCACAATCAAAGAGCTCTAAAGGACAGAATTCTAATATAAAACTTCAACTTGCATATGATCAAAAAGATGGGATATGTAAAATAAACCACTGAAGTTACCGTTTTTGTCAGCAAATAAAAATACAATCAAGTGAGAGGAGCTGAATCTAAATTACTGAAAACCGTAAATTTCACGAAAATAAAGAAAGTTTGAAAAACTGAGATCAGCCAAATGTTATGAAAACCATGATTCCAAACTTTTCATAATCGAAAATGAACATGAAATTCTATGCTATTCCATCTTCAAAACTTGAACCATATGATTCGGATTCCAAAGTATATCATGATACTGTTTTATTCCTAAAAATTCTCAACTTTACAAAATAATTTCAACAACTTATTCAACTTTTTGTTTTGTAATGACGGTCTTTTTGGCCACTCTTTTATCTATCTGTTACTATTTATGAAAATTCAATCATGTATATAACAAGATACTTCATGATAAATAAATGAAAAAAAAAAAAACTTCATGTAATAAACAGACACTTTTCGTAATGGATAGATAACTCGGCGTGACTACAGCCAAATTAAATATTGCACATGAGAATACAAAACCTCTTATAACTCTGTATCATCGCGAAGAAAAAGGGAAAATACTAAATGAACGAAAACAAAGACATACCTCCATCTTTGGCTTCTTTGATACTTCAGCATCGACAGTCTCAGTTTCTGATCCGGAACGTTTGAAACACTGTTCATTTCGTATATCACCTCCTTCTTTCTCATTATCATAGAATTCGCCTTGGTCTTCAATAGACGCATCCATCATAGTGTCTAAAATAATTTCCAGAAATCATCCAATATAAATGTGAGCTATATTGTACAGAGTATCTTACGATGTTGCCGGACATCCGGATTAGCATTATCACGTTCAGTTTCTTCGACATTTAGGCATTTTTCGGTGAAAGATTCATCGCCAATCGGCTGCATTTGCACACTTGGGACATGTGGTAAATGTCGCAAATTCTCCATTACTCCTTCCCTTAAATATTTTTCGAGTGTACTGAGAATAAAAATGTTCGAAACTTTCACAATTATTTTTCAGAACATCCAGCAAAATATTTTGCTCAGAGCGATGCAAAAATGTTTGGTACATTCGCGATTACTATGAACTTACTGAATCTTCGTCAGAAATTCAGGGGTGTTTTCATTATTAGCATTGGATGGATCGATGTGAAGTCGATAATGCGGTCCGAAATATTCGAAATAATCGTTATACGGAAGATCTACAAAATGATCTGTCATTTCTTTATAATGAACTCCATTACACTTGCTTCAATATAGTGGTTTTATCAGCATAAAATAATGGAGAAATTGAACGGATAATTCTTAAGCAACAACTTAATCTTCTGATTTACCATCATCAACGGATTTAAAAATCTCAATATAAAACTCCGATAACTAAACACAAATACCGTCAGAGACTTCCATATCAACAGCAATTGAAGTTTCGTAAGTCCAGCACCGAGCCACATTTCTAGGTGTGTAACCACCGCCGCCCAACATCATTAACGGAATATGACGCTCCCGGAAGAATCGTGCACAAGCACCATGGCCTCAAGAAAGTTCCACCGAAAGATAATTTGATGAAAAAAAAAACGTATTCGCTTTACAGAGATGGTTTCTTTGAAAAAAATGAAGGCATCTTCATTTTAAATGAAGAAAAAACGAAAAGCAGCATAACATAAACATAAATTTCAGGTTAAAAAAATATATTAATTACCTCTCAAGGTAAGATTGAAGGTACCTAAGCGATCACCGTTCAAAGAATCAGCTCCGTTCTGCAAAACTACAGCACACGGCTGGAATGTTTCCATAACTCTCTCCATCACCTGTAAAACAAAAATGATTAACTCATAAGATCAAAAAGAGTTACAACTTACCACATTTGAGCACTTAACAACCGCATTGATTTTTAATTGAAATATGATCTTTGACTGATCTAACAGCCATTTTTCTCTTTCACTCTCTTTTCGCAGTTTATGGCATGTTTAGAGTTGAACTAATAGAAGATTTTCTATGTTATGGTAGGCTGCACTGCCCTCTGATATGAAATGAAAATTTACCGGAACAAAGATGCTTTGATATGATTCATCTGTGATACCATCTCTCAAAGGTACATTAACTGCATAATATTTTCCTCTTCCAGCACCAATATCTTTCAACTCTCCCGTTCCTGGGAAAAAATCACCATATTTATGAAAAGAACATGTCATCACCCGATCTGTAGTATAGAACGCCTCTTCAACACCATCACCATGATGCACATCGATATCAACATAAAGCACTCTAAAATCAATTAAATTATAAAATCGAACATAAAGTAAATGATAGCAAAAAACGGTGTACTAAGTTTTTTTTTTCACATTACATATTTTTACAACATGATGTTCCTACGCCTAAATTTTTTTTTGCATTATTAGAAGCAAAATTGCACAATCATATGCCTTTTTGGAACAGCACAACTTTTCCATTTCAGATAATCAACGTTTTTTTTTTACATTTAAAACCACTCGCAAATTTCAGCAGCCATGCTACAGAACATACAAATGATAAATTCTCATAAAGTAATGCTTTCCTACTAACTGGCTTGACAAGTATTGCTGGAAAATTACTGCAGTTTTAGTAAAACGAAAAAATTTGAGAGAAATCGTGACGCACCGCAGTATTATCATCAATCATAAATTATGAATACGAATGATAAGATGATATAAAAAAAATTTTTAAACCAAAATGCTAACCGTTTGTGATATTTGAGAAGTTCAAGGATACCCAAAACGATATCATTTGTATAACAAAAGCCACTGGCTTCACTTTTTTTTGCATGATGCAAACCTCCCATCCAGTTTATTGCTATATCGGCTTTGCGCTTGTTCAATTTTACTGCAGCTGCTGTAAGGATACTGAAGTCGCGAAAAGCAGTAAAGACTCAATTTGTGAATCCAAACATCTTCATTAAATAATGCTTTTAATTGAAAGGTGCGACATACCTAAAGAACCACCACAAGAAAGCTGACAAAACTCAAATAAACCATCGAAAACTGGACAATCTTCACCAACGTTGACTGAAAAAAAGCTAAGCTATTTGCAAATAAAGAGAAAATATATTTTAACTACAATTGATTTTCTAAAATAATTCCTACAAGCCCAAAGTTTCCATTACAAAGCGAGCTCCAAAGCAACAAAAATATGGGTTGCAAACCAAATAGTACAAGATGAGCACTTACATTTCAACATTTGTTTGTTGAACTGTTTTAAATTATCTGGCGTAGCTGTTCGTAAAAACATCATGTATTCGTTTGTGTGAAATCGTGTCATTTCTTCGAATGTTGCAGGGAATGGACGCTAAAGATGCAACGGCTGAGTATAATAATAAAGAAACTAAAGAGTGTAACTCTAAGGGGTGTAACTAAGGTGGAACCAAATAAATTAACACTTTTTAAATCATTCTTAAGCCCAATCCTAATTTCAAACTAATCTCAATTAAAGAGAAATTAAATACAGTAATTGCCATTACCATTGCTAACTGCAAAAAAGAAAGTTGTGCTTACATAAACTTCCAGATTCCTGTAAATACCATAATTGAGTAAAAGATGGTGAGTCATTCGAATGCGGTGAGGCTTCATTACATGACCTTGTCCATAATAATAATTTCCAACGTTCGCTGTAATAATACAATATATTCTATATCTTAATCAAAGAAAAAAATTTCCAGGTAATTTCTTCGAATGGAATTAAGAGTAGTAAAGGTCGCAATATCTTTATACGTAACCACACGACGAAATTGTTCAATAACACAATTTCAATCAGCATTTTTGGAAAAACTCGGGATGTTGTTCACATTTCCAAAATCAGAAAACAACAGGCAAACTAACAGAAACCTTACAAAATCAGTTTCCAGATAAATTCCTAAGTTTCTCAAAATAATATGTGGAGAGTTAAAAATGAATAAACTTTTGTACCGTCATAGTAATAAGCAACGCGACGTTTGCTATGATCTTGTACAGACATCGGCATGATGTATGATACAATAAAAGAGTTGGGTGTTGTTTTTCAATTCACTTTCTCACAAAAATTTCGATATTTTGCGGTCTAAAAGCAATGTTCATTATCAAATGATGTGATATACATTGAAATAAAAAACAAATGAGCATTGATAATCAGTAAAGATGAGAACAATCATCTTAAAGTAGTTGACCAGACGAATATCGTAAATCACGTATAAATCTCACGTACGCGATAAATGAAACCACAAGAGCTTTGCATATTATTTTGTAATTTCATTGTAACTGCGTAATGCCCTCGCAAAAAAAAGACAATAAAATAGTATGATGGATGAAATCATCGATGAACGATAGCAAAACTTTCAACTCAAAAAACGAAGACATGAAGTATTCAAATGTGTCGGGTACACAACATGTTGGATACAATCCGAGAAACAATCAGAGTAGCCCTTCATGTCGCTATACATCCTGGCATATTCATATTAAGCAATATTTAACGAAAATAAATAAAGCTCGTTCACAAGATCACGTACAGAACACCCACCTACATCTATATACATACACAGACATAAATACACACACACACACGGACAAGCGGACACACACGCAGAGACACACGGACACACGGACACACACGCAGAGACACACGGACACACGGACACACACATGCATACAGATATACTCACATAAATTGCAAACGCATACGAGCTACGTATGCGTATACACGTATAAGCGTACACGTGAACACCACAGGAATGTATATATATATACGCAAATGCGCACACGTGCACACGTGTACAACACAAGTAAAGCACACATGTACGTATATGTACATATACGCACGTACATATATACAGAAACATAGCGTACATATGTATAAACACACACACACACACACACTCGTATACAATCAATGACACCTGCTACTCTTCCGGAGACGACTGTCATTCTTATCTGAAGTTGTCTTCCTTCTCTGCCCTTTCTCCAATTCCCATTATCTTTCAGCACTTCTTTTCCTTATACATCACTCCCACTGGATATACGATTTTTTCAGAAGAGAAATAATTAAGGCTTTGTTTTTTGAATTAGTCTCTGTTGAGGACTTAGAAGCAGTCCTTAAATCCTTAATAACAGCTATCAAATGCTAAAAAACAGTTCTGATATCCTGAATAGCAACAACAATTATCTCTTTATTATGTTCAGGAATTAGTACAAATGAGATTCTTTGTCATTTCATAAATTACTGAGAATTAGTCTTTTTTGTCATTCTATACTCACAAATTAATGTGAATAAGTCTTTTTGTCATCTTAGAAATGAGTGGGAATGAGTCTATTTGTCAAGGTAATCTTTTTAAACTACTATGAATGAGTTTTAACAGTTTTCTATGAATTAGTCGGAATGAGTTCACAAAAAAACACAACATAAATAATGAGGAATTTTTGCATATGGAAGTAATCTATTCTTCAAATCTTCGAGTTTATTTTCAAAAAATAACTGATAACTCTCCTAAAAATGTATGAGTAAAAAGTAAAAAGAAGATACTTTAAAAAGTTCAAAGATTAATCAAGGTCAATTGTGTTTGTGTTGATGAGTTCACTGATTACTTCAAATACTGATAACAACAAAATTTAACATTAAGCTGAATTTCATTTTCATTTTGCTTTACTCGCTATATTATTGCAATAGGATGTAATAATATTCTCTGAATTGAATATTTGTATTGGATACTACCTTTCGTATATATAGAAAGAACTTAGCTGGAGCATTTTTTATTGAAGCATTGCAAACTAAGAGATAAAAGCAATAGATTATCTTAATCAAACAATAACAACAATAAAAACAAAAAGTCACAAAAATTATCATGTAACTGGTTCAGAATTGTACTTTGAAGCGATACCTGATCGACCCTCTTGCACAGTTACACTTTCATTAGCATACCTGTCATCAAGTCCTTTCCATGTTCTTTGTGAAAAGTAATCACCTGAAACATTACAAGTTCAGCAAGATAACAATTTTTCTCGCTACTATTAAAGTTATTAATTTAATTAAGTTACAAGAAAATTTTATTGTCATCCTAAGATTAGGAATAACTGAAGAGTAGCAAAATTTCGGGAAATTAGCAAAATCATAAGAAGATATCAATTCCAAAAAAAATATACTCTACCGAAAAAAATATGTATCTACATATACACAAAGAATGCTTACCGGCTGTATAAACAGATAAGGCATTACACGAATTTACAACATCACCGAGATTATCCTTGACATTCATAATGCGCATGTTACCTGTGATTAAGCTCAAGTCCGAATCGACTTCAACTTCACTGCCTATTTCATCTAAAAACAATAATATATAATATCACTATGACACGCACAGCCCTCATTAACACTTACAACAAATGTATACTGATTGTATAACCAGCTGAAATAGAATGGTACGAAGTATGAAATTGATAAAATCGCAAATATTTTATGTACATTAATTTTAATAATTATAAAGTTATTACTATGCAAAAAGTTTCTGAATTCTGCAGTCCATCCATCACCCGCCAACCATTTACACCGCGGATTTAGCGCGGCTTCTGCTTCGAAAAGACTTAGAACGGGGCGATAAAAATCTGAGACATCCAAGATAATGCCATATGGACAAGACAGAACAATAAATACTTCAATATCATTGGCAAAGTTGGAAAGTTTTGGCACATTAATCTGGAATGATAACAAATCGTTATAGAATATTTGGCTACAAACATTGGCTACAGCTACAGTACGCTTTAATGAAGCTTTCAGAAAAATATTCATTATACTTCTCGTATTACTGTAAAACAATATGTCTGGCAATGAGAGAAAAGAGACCACAAGAGCAATAGAAAGCAAAATAAGAGCTTAAGAAATAATTCCAGACAAAATTTCCAAACTCTGTATGAGCTTTTTGAAGTAACTTGACTTTGAAATAAACTTTGAAACCTGATCTTACCTTGCCAACTGCTAAAGTGTAACTCTTTTTTCCTGCAACTTTACATAGCTTCCTGGCCCGTTCCAGACCTTCTTTGTATCCAACTAAATCTAGTGTATTAATTACAAGACCAACAGTTTGAGCGTCTCGTAATTTTTCGATTAAAAACAGCCGCTTTCTTAAAAGCTGAGTAGCTCGAGTCCTGAAATTTGAACATAGTTGTTTATCTGGTCATTTCATCATTAATAAAACTTTGATTGTTATCTAAACATCAATAATCATATTGAGAATACCTCCTCCAATTCAGGCTAATTTGGCGAAAAATTTTTGTAATTTGTTTTAAGTTTTTTAAGTACAACCTCATTGCAACCTAAGCCTATTTGAATGATGGTACTTCAACACTACGATGAAGCGCCCACGATCTGAGTTTCGAAAAATGCAGAATGAGTACTGCTTACCTCTCAAATGAGTAATTCAGCGTAATGGGAGAAAATGTAAAAACACTGATGCAGTTTAAATTGGTCATAAGCCAAAGAGGCAAAAGCGGACTGCTTGTTTCACCAATAAATAAGACTGTCATGTTCTGCTTTCCATTCGGTGACATACGTCCTAAGTAACAATTTGTATCTAAAATAAAGAATGGGCTTACAGATAAGTTACTAATGTTTAAGATTACTGGGACTATACAATATACAACACGTTTCGTGGACATTAAATGTGTATTTCCATACTTTTCAAAATTCAAAATTTAGCCGAAAAAATACAGAAAATGCAGACAATAAAACATACCAGTAGAAGTAGAAGGTTGATTATGTTTGGGATTATTAGACCGATCGAGTAGTCTGCAATTGAATAACGATTCCATACCAGATAATTTGCTTAACAAATCGAAGACAGTATCTTAAATATAACTTTGTAATTTTGCGCATTTTCAAACAAAATGATTACACGTTTTTGTAACCTTTTTAATTTTCACATTTTTTAAAATATAAAAGTCATAGTGAAAGAGACGAAAATTTCTCATTTTCAAAAAAAAAAAAGAAAACAATCTTTTTCGCCATATGCTTCGTACATCTGATTTCCCAACTACTCATGCGAGAGATATTTTCTTACTTTTTGGAAGGCTGAACTTTGTTTTACTTCCGAACAAATGATCTGATATCCTACGAACCAACCTAATTAATGCAATTACTGAAAGGAACCTGAACTGTTTGAATATATAGCATCGAATAAAAGGCAACAGTCTGATTCAAATTTGTCTTTATATTCATGCACAGCTTCCTCTAGCTTTTCCCATTCGATACTCACATCACCAAATACAAATCGAGCGGGAATGCGGCTAACGATTTCACTCATACACGAATCACCGTAATGAACAATGCAATCAGCACCACACTGCTCTGCTGCTATTAGATCTACACAACAGCTGCAATTTTTAAAAGTTCCATTATTGGTAATGAAAGCAATAATAAAATTTACAAAAAAAAAAAAAAAAAAAAAAAAAAAAAAAAAAAAAAATTTTTTAAAAAAAAAA
>JARVGP010000590.1:0-36094 GCA_029876185.1 Mansonella ozzardi | reverse complement strand
TTTATTTTTAATTATTTTTTTTTTTTATTTTTTTTTTTTTTAATTTTTTTTTTAATTTTTTAAAAATTGTTTTTTTTTTTTTTTTTTTTTTTTTAAAATAGAATGTTTCATCAATTCAATTGCTGATTTGTTTCAAGGAAGTTATCGTCAATAATGAACGCAATGATTATGATAAAGTTCAACAATTTGTCATTGGGTCAGTTGAAAACTTTTCAACATTAACGAAATCAAGGAGAATTTATCATAATTAAAGTTTACTGCTTACGTATTAACTATTAAAATTAAAAACTTTTCTCCCATCAAAATCAAAGTTACGAATAATTGCAAGAGGAAAAAAAGAATAACTTTGAATAGAAAATGGAAAAATTTAAGAAAATGATCAGAAGAACAGAAAATGCTAGAGAAATTTAGCATATATTAATGAAATGACCTAATTAAAACTAATTAAAACTTATGATCGTCTGAGAAATTTGAATCTATCAGTATTTAAAACTGCACTTTCCATATTTTCTTTTGCTAATTTTCCACATTTACTTAACTATTTTTCAGACAATCATTAAATAGTACGAAGCGATGCATTCAGTATAGTGAAAAATATCTTTACCAACTATTGGAGCATTCAGGAATGCTAAATCAACAGTTTATGGCAAATAGTCCGGAACAAGCAGGCCGTAATTTTGTTCGCTCTTACAAATATTTTTTCAGAACTGAATTTGATTACTTTGATTTACCTCAGGATGATAGTTTGCGATCTGACATTCAGGTTCGCTGCGTTAATTATATAATTAATGATACTATAGCAAATTGAAAGGATCACTCTTGTTAATTCTAATCATTTTTAATCAATTTTTTTTCTCTCTTACCCTAATCTTTCTCTTTTCCCCGAAGCAATAGAATTGTAATAAATATTAGCAAAATTTTTAGAAGATACGGCTATATAAAAGAAAAAATTTCGATAGAGTTTAATTCAGCAAGCAAAATATTGCTTATTGAGTGTTTAATGAGTTTAATGAGCTAAAGTATAATTTGCACTCTTTGTTCAGTTTGTCTTTTATGTAATTAATCAAAATTGACTGTTTTTGATTATATGATTTTAATTATTACAGTCGTAATTATGGGATATGATACTTAAGTAATCAATTTCAGGATATCAGTATATCATTTGCATGCAATGATTTATGTCAAAGTATCATCTGGAAATTAAACGAGGCACTTGCAAAAGAGAAAAATGATACATTTTTACTAAATATACCATATTTGGATGATGCGCAGTCACGCGCAACCAATGATAATTCAGCAAAGTCGACATTAATTAATTGTCAATTAGGTGAGATTTTTATAAATTAGGAATATTTGAATCTTTAAATTGAATAAAGTGTAAGCATTTTTTTTCTTCTTTTTTTTCAATGAAATTTCTTTGATTATTTGAAATATTGCACACAAAAAGAAATACATGGATAAATATATCATTTATGATTTAATTTAATACTACTTCCCTTCTACACTGATAAATATTATTAAATGGGTATTCTGTTCTGTATACTGATAAATAACAGAAAGTTAAAAGTAATTCTGCGTAAATAAAGAAAGAAAGATTCAAAAAAGAAAAGAAGTAGAAAATTTTCAATTAAACTTACATACTTTGAATGATCATTAATGATTATCACTTCAACTGATAATTTGATTAAAATGTATAATTTTTAATTATTCAATATTAAAAATGAAAATTTTTGTTAAAGACTAACCATTAAAATAGTCTGCCATATTCCTATTTTATCATTTTAAAGTTGTAATTTATTTCCGTGAAAAAGCATTTTGAATTGAAACTTATGTAAAATATGAGAACTATTTACAAATTAATTTTTCACACAACTAACTCTTTTTTGTATATGATGATGATATGAAGAACAGTTAGATGATAAATGATGATTGTTTTAGGAATGTTTATACCAGTTGCAAAATGTAACCAGCAAGGTACAGAGGAATTTAAGAACCATAATAAACTGTGTACATCTTGTCAAGGCATTTATATGCTTGACAGAATGTGCTTCCCGCGATTCATCAATGCGATAAGATGTGAAAGTGAAATGCAAACATCGGGATGTATCTTCGACAAAATTTCATTGCAAGGTACCATCTAAAAGCATTTAAAATGAATCTTTTCCTATAATATTGAGAAAATTCGCATTTTTTCTCGAAATGATGAATTTATTATGTCTCAAAGATCTATCATATATTGCAGTTTTTTTTTCAATCCCTAAAATTTGATACTTCTTACTAAAACAACTAAAAAATATGAAATTTATAAAACTAATTAATTTTGATTTATATAATATTATGTCAATTTAAGTTTGAATAATCATTTTTTTTCCGATTGAAATATATTTAAAAATCATTGATTGAGAAATGAAATTTAATTAAATTATTTTACCAAGTGAAATTAATTTCAGCACATGGTTCATGCTATATGCGTATGCTTACGCTTAAAGTATTGCGTAATACAGGAGATGAAGAATGTCAAGAATGGCGCTATGAATATATTCAAGTTCCAGTATCCTGTGAATGTCAACTTAATATGAAATCATTATTGCTAAGTGCTGTGAAACTGTGATAAGGGACGAAAAGGAAAAGTTAAATAACAAATTCAATGAATGAAAATAATAAGCGAACAGAAGTAAAATGATGGCAGAAGGGAGGCAGATTATGCAGGAGAGAAAAGAATGATGTTGATGACGAGCGAACGAGAAAGAGATTTTTTTTTTTAAACGAAAAAAAAACACAACGATTTGGCAGAAAAGTTTCATGATCTTTTTTTACTTGTTTTTATCACCTAAAATAAATTCTACAAATGTTTTGTGTTTTGAAATATTGTTTTTATCACCTAAAATAAAACAATTCTACAAATGCTTTGTGTTTTGAAATATTGTTTTTATCACCTAAAATAAAAAAATTCTACAAATGCTCTGTGTTTTAAAATATTGTTTTTATCACCTAAAATAAAAAAAATTCTGCAAATGGTTTGTGTTTTGAAATATTCACTGCAAATAATATCATTTTTATTACAATATCATCCAAATTACCAAACTTTCAAAATGAAACTGGAACAAATAAAGTTACATCGAGTTAAAAGAAACATAGCGATCACATCACTCTTTCTCATATGGAAAATAAAAAAGAATAACTTACCTGAATGACATTTAAATAATCAAATAGCTATTCTTTTATTACAATTATAAGTGAATTATTTTCGTCTTTGTTTGCTCTAAAAATATATGAACAGTTGATAAATTAAAATTTAAATTGAGCAGCGCAAACAATTCACAATTAATTACAATGTAAGAAATGTGAAGGATAAAAAAAGTGCAATTATTTACAAATAAGAGAGCAAAAATTACATGACAATTGTTCTACAAAACAACCAAAACATAAGTGATAATGAAGTTTCGAATTCAGAAAAACAAAATTATAATGGAAATGATATGATGAACATAAAATCTTATTGCTTAACACTAATTGCTTACTATTGGTTACAAAAATGATCTTAAGGGAAAAATAAGGAATGAGAGACACGCTATAGAGAAATTACATATAATTGTTACATATAATCATTTTTTTTTCTGGATAAAACAGAAATTCGAAATATATAAGCAATTTTTTTTGACTCTTTTTAAATTTCTGAAATAAATTGGAAAATATAAAATCTTGATAATGAAAAACCTCCTAAATTTACATAATTTTTAGTATATTTCGGAAGCTACGCAAAATAAAAGGCATTTAATCCACTGTGATAAGTAAACAAACAAATAAATAAATGAAGATAAATATAAAGCAAAAACAGCCAATAACCATCTTCGATATTTAAATTTATTAACCAAATTCAGTAAAATAAGTTATTTAGCAAGGAAATCAAAGTAATAATGAATCTAATGGACAAATTATCGATACTATAGAATTTTACACTAATAATTGCAGCAAAGAGGCATTATTCGGCAAATTTGCTGATTAAAATATAAAAAGCAACCGAAATAGATGAAACCCGCTCTTTACTATTTCTATAGCTTGACAAATACAGAAAACACTCATCTTTTAACAAAATCTGGATCAGGTAACCACTTGCTACCATCTAGTGGGACCTTTTCCAACCAATCGTCGCAAATACTGTTGTTATCCTGCAAGTAAAACTATTTAGTTTTAGAAGGGGAACGGTAATGCACTAGTGAAGATGACTAATAGTGTTTCCATCAAGCATGAACTTCATGCTTAATCAAAATACCGTCGGTCATATCAAGAATATAATGACTAAAAAAAGGCAATTTTATATTATCTCCAAAACCCATTAAACTTTTTAAAACATACTTTATCAATTACAATTCCCGAACAAGCTATAAGAGCCGAGTCTCCATCAACAACAAAAGCGTTCCCCAAATATGCATCAATCTTTGCAGCTACGCGAATGAACTCGCCATCTTGAGTGAATTGCTGAATCCGACCTGTTTTATCCAAGATAAGAATATCACTACCATACCTGGAATAATGCTATTATGCAGTAGTATAAATAGAGAAATGATAATTAAAAAAGTCAGCAAAGCTTCCAGCACAATAAAAAGATATTTTGCAATGTCACAGCAATAGGAATATTTCAATCTTATAAAGAGAGCACTTCAAAAACGCTTATTTGCGTCTGAAAATTTCTCTTTTCTCTGCAGAAAAAGTGGAATAAATAGTGCAGAACAGCAACGTAGAATCAAATAATGAATTACATTTGATATAGGAAAACAAGCAAAATTCAATACAGCTTATTTTGAAAGCAAACTAAATTCAAAGGCGTGAATCTTTATTTAAATGTTATCTTTAAAGCAGTATTTATTTTCCAATGAATTATAGCGCCAATTACCTTTTTAATGAATAAAGGTAATCGGTAACTTAAGTAATTTAGCACTTCGATGTCTGGAGTGTTGAATTAGCGTTTCAATCTATAGTATATACCTTTATAGTGGAAAAAAGCTATAATTAGTCAAAAAAAGTCCATTAAAGCAAAGTATTTAGCAGAAAGCCAAACTAACTTCTGTATTGAAAGGGGAAAAAAAATTTGTCCATCCTCTTTTCCTTCCTTACTGAAACTTTTGATCACTTTCCCTTCTTTTACATTTATTAGTTGAAGAGATTGCCTGTAAAATAATAGGGTAACGAATTAAGAATATATCAAGTGGAAATTTCACTAATCAAACAACATTTCAAAATTGGATATTCGTGATATCTAACAGCGTACTTAGCACCTAACAGCATGTTCAGCTACTTTTTAAATAAGTTACACCACTATAACAAGACTGTTGAAAAAAGGGAGAATAGACTTTTATTTAGTTTAAGAAGTCAATCCAAAATGTGCAAAATGAAGCGAAATGAATGACTTTTTTCAAAGCTAGCACAAACTTGTTCAGAGATCTAATGTGTAATAAAAAGTTAGTGCAAATTATGCGCTGGACGGAAAATAACTAATTTAAATATTAATACAAATAACCTAGAATACATATTGACGGGTAAAGTGCAGGTCGAGACGACTAACAGTTCGCTGGACAGGGCACATACTGTTTGAAAGATGTACTCGTCTTCGCAAATTACTTCATTCCAACAACTTGGACAACAAACATTCGCACTAAAAAAGATAAATTTAAACAAAAAATGAATCACAAGCAGTTAAATAAGAATTCTTCAATTTTTGAAATTCTTCAACTTGAAATTTTTCAATTTTTTTTAAAAAAAGGATCTTCACGGAAACGACCGATATCAACTTTACTGTTTTTAACATACCTATAGACAATGGAATCCTCGCCCTTTGCTCGCTTGGTCAAAAACATTTCACCGTTAACATTCAGGCTTAAACTTTGTATTTTGCCATCAATAAATTGTTTGGAGATCGTTTCGCCATCTAGTGTCATTATTTCGAGCGATATTAAACCTGACATATATTCCGAATAAGCATAAATTATCTGAAAAAAGTTGCTAAAGAATATTTCTGACATGAACAGCATTTATAACTTTCCTTCATATAACTAAATGATTCTCACATAATTAAATAAACTACCTATCAATGATTCTATCAACTCTAATACATTACCTAGCAATTCATAAATAAATAATATTGATATGCCAAATAATTACTATGGTTTAAGGCCTAAGAACAATTAGGAAAAATAATTCTTACTTTATTTTCATAAAATAACACTTGACAAAACGGTTCGGCTTTTTGTGCAAAATCATTTTTTGCCTGAAATAGCACTTCGCCGAATCGATCTATTTTGAATAATCCAGCCTTGCTCGCTACCCAAATATTTTGTAGATTATCAATGGAAATACTAAAAAAACATAAAACTCAACAAAAATGCATAAAATAAATAAATCTGTTTCTTATGAAATAAGCGATAACATGTTCATTATAAGTTCATTATAAAAAATTTATTATAGAATATATTTTAAAAAAAGTATAATAAATATTTTTAATTATAACAACAAAAGTAGGAAAGGGAATTAAAGAAAGGGAAATGGATTTTTTTTTGTTTTTTTGCAACATTAAATATTTTCGAAATGAATATCTATTCACCAAATTTTTGACAAAAATTCAAACACCTGTACGGTATTCGAGCACCAAGCGGTGTTAAATGTATGAGCATTTCCGCAAGGCGTTGATGATTAGCCGTATTTGATGGTGCTTCCGTCATATTTGTTACTCACGAAATTACGCACTACACTTACTCTGAAACTAGAGAAAGGGAAACTAAATGAATCTTTTAATAGCACGAATTATGTCTTTCTAGATATGAAATTTCAAATCAAAATCCACTCTTCTCATTTTTATCTATTCTTTAATCACTGCTATTTTACAATTTACATTTTTCCTTAAATAAAAAGAAAAAAAAAACTTACATCTATTTATTAATTAATAAATCGTTAAGTTTATTATTTTTCTAATATTTCTTAATTAATATTTCATATTTCCTAGCAATTCATTCTGTGAACTATTGCATTCCTAACAATCCTTAGTCTTCTTCCACTTCTCTAATCATATTTTAGCTTAATCTATTGATTTTATATATAATAGTTTAACTAAAACGTTTAGCAATAAACAATAATAATGGATAACTAATAGATAACTGATAATTCCTTAATAGTTTAATCTATTATTTTCTAACATGAAATCAGTTCTATCCTCCTCTTCTCACTTTTTTTTCTTCCTAAATTCAAAATAATCACCCCCTAAAGCGATAGAAAAATCCTACACATCTATTAGCCACAATTTGACATCAGAATGCAGTTCAAATTCCAGAGACCAAAGAATTGCCTTAACCTGAAATCATTTTTCGGTACGAGATATTGCGCAATCGTTGCAGCACATTACAATATCATACCTTTCAAATATTGCTTCAAATTTAAGAGATGGAAAAGTTATGCCAAAGTTATGCTACTTTGTAATAATTCACGCTGCATGCATAACAAATAAGCATATAATTAATAGTAGATTGCATATAATAGTAGCAGGTTGCACGGCAAGCAATGCATGCTGCAGGCATATTCAATATACTGAACAAATTAATTATCTCTGACTCTATTTCTGCATTCTTGTAATGTTTATGCTTTCGCTCATAAAATAAAAAACCGGAATTTTGTTCGGAATTTCAATCCAAGATAAAAAGCGAAATTTTGCAAAAAGCTGTTATTTTTTCAGAACGACATCTCAGAAGTGTGGTTGCTAAAAATTAGCCTGCACATACTGTACGCCTAAATCAACGTAACAAGTTGTAACATTCCTGCACTCATTTTTGATTGTTTCTTATTTCCATTATCATTACTACTATCATTATCACTGTCACAATTATCGTTTCAGCACGATTATCACTAATTTATCATTATAATGATTATTACGATTTATATTTGATTCTTAAATATCATCCCTCTGTTTGACTTCAATATTCGTATTAAATATTTTCTTTTCTTTTAAAACAACGGCTTAGGAATCGATTTTATTCTAAATATTTAAGAATTCATAAATCTAAACTTTATCACATAAGAGAAAATAAACGTAGCATTTATTTGCTGAGAAAAATTAAATTTTAATTTTGAAATGTTAAAATCAAATATTGCAATGAAAAATATTTTAGATGGATGAGGATAGGAAAAATATCAGCGATGATATGTCAAGTCTTTTACATGCTGCTGAGGAATGGGCAAATGAACGATTACTTGACATAAATTCATCAGACAATTTGGATGATTCAATTTCCTATGTGAAGATTTGATTTCATAAAAATTTTAATTTAAATTGATTTTTCCTTCTATAAAATTGAACGAATAGAAAGATATGTCAGAAAGATTGTAACTTAAATTAATGTTTTATGGATAGATGACATTAGAGTGGTGCTAACTTAAAACGATCTCCAAGTTACATTTTCCCTTCAATTTCTACAACATATTGTCTGAAAATAATATTTTTATATTTTCAACATTTGTTGGAATAAATGTAAGACGAAATTATGTTTCAGTTAAATTATAATATTTTCTAGCCTGTCTATGTGCCAGTTGAAGAAGTTGCTCGACAAGTTGCCCTAGAGCTATGCAAAATTTACAATTGGAATCCTGAAACTGGAGCTGATAGTCGACTTCTAAAACAAAATGCAAGGGACACATCATTTATTCAACAGTCTTCAGTTTTACACAATATTTACCGAGATATTAGCGCATCTTCTTCAACCGAAATGAATATCGCATATTATCAGAAAGATACTTTGCCTAATACAATTGAACCATTGAATGCATCAAAATGCGATGATGCTATAAATAAGACATTTATCGTGAGAAGAAATACTTCGCTTAGTAAACTGAAACAATTGGATACAGCTCCTCAGGTAATCATGAATAAAACATTTGCCGTAAGAAAAAATACTTGGCGCAACACACTGAAACAAGTGGATACATCTGATCAGGTAAATGATGATATGAATGAAACATATATCTTAAGAAGTAATCCGTTTAAAGTGACGAGAGACTTGGACACACTTAGTAAAGTCAGTCATGACAGTGCTAAGCAAAAATCGATCGTTCCTAAAAAACTCGTTATACTTCCGACCAGTAATACTAATATTTCTCTGGCCGAAGATGCTTCATGCGGCAGTGAAAGTTTTGCTGTACACAGTGTTGAAAAGAGAGTTCCCATTTCGCCGAATGATATCTATTCCGATACAGTGAACAATGATAAAATTTCTAATTCAAACGAACGCCTTGGAAATATGAAGCAAAAATTCCATTCCAATGCTTTTACTGAAAAGTTAGCTGTAAATCCTACGCTGAATGCTAACCTTTCTGATGAAATTATCCATCAACATCAATTTCCTATCAGTGACCTCGTCCCCACTATCCCTCATATGGTATCCACAATAGAGGCTCAAAAAACATCTGGAATGTTTGTGACAGCAAATTCTGGGTCAAATACTACTTCCCGAAACAATCTTACTGTTGCTCATGAAAACGGAAGTACTGTAGATTCACTTTGCAAAACAGAAAACAATGATATTAGCACTGTAAAACATAGAGCAAATACTTTATTTCCAAGTGATGAAACCACTGCGGGAACAAGTATGCTTAAAGCCAATGAAGTTATCCAATCATCTTTTTCTAAAGCTTCAATGAACAATGCAGATATGCCAGGAAATACAATGAACTTACCAGAAAATCCAAGAACCGCTATTATCACTACCGTCAAGAAAGAAGAAAGTTCACCAATAATTGACCCAATGAAAGTAAATGCATCTCAAAATGATAGACCTTATCGAACTTTATCCGAAGAAAATCGAGCTTTAATCATTAAGTTAGAAGAAAAATTAAAGCTCTTGCAAGCTAATGACAATTCGTCACAGTCCATAATTCAGAAATCCGCTAATCACAGTGTTAATTCGCCGTTAACAGTAAAGCATTCGGGAAAATGTTTCCCGGCAGTAGCGAGAAATTCCAATGCCGTTGAGGAATTTGAAACCACCGTAATATCCCCAAGAACTGGCAATATTATGCAAACTAAATTCACTATATATCCACCTGATAGCAAAAATTGTGCGAACTTGGAGAGGGATACAGATAGAAAAAGTATGTCACAGAAACAATTAATTATCGGAAGTGAAAATACAAGTAGAGCGATTAATATGATTCGTGAATGCTTTGTTGCTAACAATCAGACACAAATTACTCGTAGCTACTTGGAGAATTATTGTGACAAGAGCAAAGAATTTCAAACGTAAGCATCTTTTTTTCCGTAAAATTACATCTTCTTTTCCGTGAAATTTACATATTATTTTAATTATTTTTTACATATATTTTTTTATTATTAAATTATTAAAAAAAAAAAAATTTTGCGGATTTTACGGAAAAATTGCAGGATGATAAAAAATAATATGTTTTCCCGGGAAAATGATCTACATTGCAAAGATGTGACCGCAAAAGAATTCATCACTAAAGCTATACAAACGGATCAGGAAAACGAGAATGAACCAGACAATAATTTATGCAATAAACTGAACAATTTTAGCAATCAAAGATTACCGTAAATTTTTGTTATGAAAATTTACGGTAATTTGGATAAACAAATTTGAACTTAAAATTTTTTAAAATTAGAAAATTTTTAATCCAATTTAAACAATCAATTTTTCATGCTTCTTATCTTTATTGTTTATTAAAGTCTGTTGATCTGAAAATACTAACCAATAATTTGAAGCACATCAAGTGGAATGGAAGAAAAGAATACATTTAGAAATGAATCATTCGATACTTCACAATTAATAATGGATATTATTAATGATAGAATTGCATCAGAAATGAACCTAAGTGAGTATTGTTTGATCTATTACAAGATTTTTCTTTTAAAATATATTATGATTTCATCGTTGAAATATTTTTTCAAAAAAAAAAAAACATGGGAAATGTAATCTGAAACATTCGCCATGTTCTATTTAAGCATCTAATTGCTGGCTAATAAATACATTCCTTGTTAATTGTAATCGAATTTAAAAAATTTGAAATTCAAGGAACATTTTTGGATGAGGAAATGAAATTTTTCAACTACATGTCATCATCATCATCAGTAAGACGAAAATCATTTCCATTTCTGTCACAAAGCATGCCAAATTTTAATCGATCAAACAAATTTACACCATGTTCAGCAACAAGGCCGAAAACAATTCGTGAAGTTCTTCGTAGTACTCCAACAATGATGACAGTAACCGCTATCTTTTGCTAATCATTCTTTGCATTCATGTCAAACAGTGTTCATCATTTTTGATGGCTTTATTATGCAAATATTGCATTAGGAGTGGAAAAGTTCAAAGTAGATAATTTTACAAAGATAAAATTAAAATCTGGATTTTTGTTTCCACATGTATATTTAGTAATATTACGAAGTAATAAAATGAGAAAAATTGATATTTTGAAATAAATTGAAAGGCTGGTTTAAAAAAAAAAAAATTGGGATCAGATTGCTGAGATATTGATAATTCCGGATTTAGGAAATTCTCGTTGTTACGTCTGCTGTTATTCCGGAAATTGAATGGATTTATTAGTTATGTCGAATATTTAGCAAATTCTCGATGTTAAATTTTGTCTGTTTACTTGATAAGATGCAAAAAATGATAGAATGACTAGTTTGATAAGTTTTTTCAAGAATTTAACATATCGACTAATCTTTGCATACAAGCAACATACTGCCAACTACATTTTAGTCTAAGTGTAGTGCAATATTAAGCGATTTGTTTCAGACCTAAGTCTATTTAAAACATCGAGCATTTTTAGCCTATCTTAAAACCGAAAATGAAGCAAAATTGGAAAGGAGCTCATTCAATAGGAGCAAATTCAATCCGAACAGGAAATCCACTCGGGAAATCACATGACTTATTGGAAAAAAAACCTCATTTAATACGAGCAAAAAATCCACCCAAGAAACCAAATGAGTTACCACTGGAAAATCGCGCTTCTCGCCTTAAGGCTGAATATTTAGCAAAAAAACGAGCTGAAAAAGAATTTGGTCGGAAATTCTTCCTAAACTAAATTACTCGCTTGACAGATCGTGTGGATTTCATTAAGTTATTTGTTTTATGCAATTAGCATTTAATTAGGTTTAACTAAAATTTGAAAATAATTTCAAAATTAGAGCATTTTTTCTTGTGAAGATGATTTTGCTATTTGTTATTCCAATTGATATACATAAACTTGTCATTGTAGTTTTTTGATTGTTAATAAAATATATTCAAATACATGACAAGTAATCAAAATAATCAATTTAAGTGAAAAATTTATAACGAATGAGTGCTAGTATGTATATTTACATTAAAATACAAATAAGCACAAACATAAATCAGTTTTTGCCTTCAATTAAAATATTAAATCAATTTTTTTTAATGTTAATAAGTTGGATGAACTAGTAAGGAAATTAATTTCTTCTTTTTTTATTAATAAATAAAATCTTTGCTTCAGCAAATCAATCAAAAATGTTTGAAAACAAAAAATTGACACCTGCAATGGCCGGTCGTTTATCGGTGTTACGAAAAAAGTAAGTTGGAAATTAAAACAATTTTTGTGCTTTTTTTTTTTGCATATAAATAATTCAATGTTTTATAACAATCAAAGATCATCAGTCTATCATTTCAGGTTACCACCCGTTTCTAAGAATACTGTAAAATCAAATATTCCATTAAGTTCAAATACCAATAATCGATACAATATTTGTAAGCGCAATACAATATCAACAGTTAATGAAATATCGCAAATAGCTAATCAACGAAATGAAAGAATGAAAGCATTTGAAATATAAAACTAAATTCTTTATTAGATCAATGACAATATTTATTTTTGATATTTTTCAAGTGATTCATCTGCGAGAAAATCATCAATGAAAATAAAATGAATGCTGCAACTTTTACTTTTTTGCAATGTTTGTAAAATGTTTACGTAGACATAATTTATTCTCTCCAATGTTACGTGAAAAGAATTAAATCATTTCCAGAAAGCCGAAATTATTTGGTTAGGAAAACTCAAGTATGTTTCGTGGAATTTCTAGTTAGGCGAACAATACAATTAAAAAATCAACGGTCCCTGCACGGACATTTTCCAAAAAATAATAAAGCAGGGAATCGTTAAAACTTAAATTTCAAGCGTAATTTCATACTTTTTCATCTATTTTGATTACTTCTCCACTTTACTCGACTGCTCATGTACTCACTGCTTTAACATTATTAGCTAATTCTTTAACAAATTAATGCTTATTTAACAGCTATCTAATAAATTATTTGTCTGTTTACTGGTTTTAATTACTAATTTTTGGAGACTAATTGATTTGTTCATAAAATTGTTCCTAGCTCAATGAGATCTATTATCCAATTAACAATTTATTCATTCCTTTATTTATCAGTACATTAAGTTTGTACTACTTGCTAATTTACTGCTAGATCTTTCTAACCTAATATCAGACTTTCTATTTAATAGACTAATTATTTATCCAATAATTTATCTGTTCATCTATTAACTGAATAGCTTATTTGTTGTCATGCTGATGAACAACTAAGTCATTAACGTATTCTCTTTTTTCTATGCTAACTTATTCATTAATTTGCGAAACCAAATTTACAGTATAATTTAATTATTCACTAAATTACTTCTTAATTTGCTTATCTGCAGATTTTATCACTTTTCACTAATTTTATCAATTTAATTACAATTTACTTTTCTCAGCAGTTGATAGTTTAAACGAATATAGTTATCATTTCATCAATTTATTTTCAAAAGTTAATTTCAAATTTAATTCTCAGCTGACTAATTATCATTTGTTAATTAACAAGAAAAATAAATGAATTTGGACATTAAAAATCAATTTGAAAAAAATATAACTCAAGAAAGAAAGTTTCATTTTCTCGCGTAAATTTCATTTTCTCACGTAATTTGCACTATTGCATGCAATTTTTACTGTTGCGGGTAATTTTCATTGTTGCACGTACATTCGTTCGTTTCATGATGATTGTATAAGGAAGACATTTGGTTAATTGTTTGGGATGTTCGTTTGGTTTTTCGTTGTTCTTTCTCTCTTTTTTTTTTTAATATTTCGAAGTGGTCAATAATCATTAATTAAATTTGTTAAATTAAAGTTGCTGCAAATGAAATTTTAGTATTAAATAGCATCTATTATGAAATGCAAATTTGTTTTGTTGTATTCAAAAATTTTGTATTAAATATTGACCGGATTTAACCGGATTTGTTATTTAATTAACTGGATTTGTTAAAAATTCATTTTTTACATCACATTTATTTGTCATTAATAATTTATTATCAATAAATATAGATTGTAAATAGTAAAAATGATTTCCAATATTAATGTCATAAGATTTGTATTCATGAGATTTTAAATTGCATTATTTTAGGTATTATACACGAGAAAATAAAAAATGAAAAAAAATAAAATACATCGGAATATTCGAGAAAGAATCGTAACACCTCGATTGAATTCCTTACAGAATTACTGGTTTCCTAACAACAATGGAGAAAAATGGCTTGCTTACAATGAATCTAACGCATTCATGGTTAATGCTATGATAAATTTATCTTATCTAATAATAACTAATCAATAGTGAGTTTCAATTCTAATAATAACTAATCAGTAGTGAGTTTCAATTTTTGTTTTTTTTTTTTCAAAGTTTTGATAGCATTCGGATCAGTTTTGTTTTGATAATCTTTAGCAGTAACATTTTTTTATTAGTTTCATGATGTAAATTATAAATTAGAAATGAATAAATTTTAAAATATAGGCTAAAAAAGCAACTTTGAAAACGGTTGAATGAAAAACAGTCGTAAAAGCAACTTTAAAAAATTGAATGAAAAACTATCTTGAAAACGAAATTGAATCAGTTCAGCGCAATTAATTAAGTCATTAAATATTCTAATATGCTAGCTTCAGTTAATGTTCATCTAACCAGGCTGATAGTTTGCTCATAAAAAGTAAAATTGTTCTCGTTGTATTAAGATAATCAAATATTAGAAACTCTACAAGTTTTAAGCTGATTCAATCTCACCTATAAACTCGTAAAATGCAAAATATTGAATTCATCCACATATTGATGAAAAAAGATTTATTGAGGATTCACTGTAATAAGCATAAAACTATTTTTAGCGTAGCGGAGCATTTAATGGTTACCTTAATGAGAAAAAAAAGCTCCATGCACTGTTATAATGCATGCAACATTCGTATGTTACAGAAAATAGATCAAAAAACATCACAATAAACTCTATATATTGCTGCAGATTATGTACTTAGAAAATTAAAGCTTGGTAAATAATTATTATTTAGTTTAACGTTACTTGAGATTTCTTGGTTAATAATTCTATTTTTATTCAGAATAACACCAACATGTGTAATCGGATTATCAAATTCTTTAATTCTAATCAAGGTAATTTTTCTACTTCTTTTGTATGAGTGCTATATATTCCAGCTTACTGATTCAACTGTCGAAGAATATGTCAGCTTACCAAAGAAGGAAACAGTAAACTGAAAATTCGTCAAAAAGTAATTCCAGTAGAAAAAAAAAAAAAAAAAAACTAAAAAAGGCAAAAGATGCTGATAAAAGAACAATTTTTTTCCAAGAAATTTCTCTTGATATGCTTCATCGTCGTATAAATTCTTTTCTTTTTTATATTTATTGAATGTTACACTGAATAGAATGGCACGCCTTTTAGCATGGAATGCGGACATGAAGAAAATCGAACGAAAGATTAACGTGAAAACACCTCTCGGGTTATTCCGAATGCTTCCACGAGAATTGCTCCATAATCTTTTTGATCGGATATCTGGTCATATTTCTCATCTTTATTAATTATGTTTCATTGTACTGAAAAATATTTAGCTTAATAAAAGTTGTGATAATTCATTCACTTGAATTGTTATAATGCTTAATATCACTCGCAATTTCAATCACTGAATACTGTCAAATTTAGAAGTGTCTGAAAAAATTTACATTCCATTGCTAAGCATTTCTTATAATTTGTCCTTCATACAATTTTTCAGCTAAGCAGTTGTTGTTCGTTAGTTTAACATCAGGTGCAATTAATGCAGAAGTTCGGCTATATTTGTTGTTGGAAAGTGCGCGTCAAAAGTTTTTGGCTGAAACTACTGGATATATGAGAAATAACTTTATTGATGTTGACCCATTCTATTCATGGGGTTAGTTCTCTTATTTCGAAAGTTTATGAAACTTTTGTCATTAAATTTTATATGTTTTAGGAATGCTGTTGAAAGCGAGCACGATTATTATGGAATCCGGTAATCGCCGTTCATTCTTAACTTCTTTCTACTCCAAGGTAATGCTTACTAATTTATGAAGATGATGCTTCGTTCTTTAGAATAATTTCCTAATATCCAAATCTTTTCAGAACAAAAACGTTGTAAATTGGCTTGGATGGGGTCGTTGCTTTATGGCGGTATGTTTGGAACTGGTCTCAAGAAAAGAATGAAGTTCAGTCAAATATAAAATTTGAAGCAGGAATGTTTACTGCTTCTAATGAAAATTGATAAATCTCAGAGGATGTTAAGCCATAACTTATTCCACATTTCGGCACGCTGTGGCGTGCATGCTAAAATTTGCACAGTGATCATTTGTATTTATAAACGATTAATGGCAAAATATGTTTTGCGAAAGAAAAATGTAAACAGTTTTACATTAAATTACTATTAAAACGATAAATCTAATTTTCTCAATAGAAAAAATGTACTGCAGCTAAGATTATGAATTGTTTTTTTTTTATTTTCTTTCTTTTAGTATTGTGAAAAGTGGGATTTTTATGAATGTGAAGCATTTCTGTATGCTATTTTGTATGCCACTGAGTTGAATCAACCGTTGCGCCAAGTTTTAACTGAAGAAGTTGGGAAATATCCCTCACTGGAAATGGAGGTATAATGTTTTATCTTAATAGTCTATAAAATTCGGATTTACTGGAAGAAACAAGCTGTCAGACATTGTGCTATGTAATTGTGTTTACCCACTTATTTTTTCCGATGACTTTCATTATTCCAGGTAGTGTGTAAGTAAATATCAGCGAAATTCTTTTAACCATTTCCACCAAAAATGATATGGAATGTTATGTCATAATTGCTTTTTTTTTGTGATTTTAAGATTCGATTGCGGCTTCGAGGCTTGTTTTTGAGTCATTCAGTAAAAGATGAAAGAGATTACGGATTCTGGATTTCTGCTATTTTACGTACACAGGAAACGACGGAGCTTCAAGGAAAATTGTTTATGATCATATTTGGTCCAATAAAAATAACCGAAGGTGGATGTGGTAAATGCTGTTCACGATTTTAATTTTTCTTGACTTGGCTTAAATATTTCTCAACCGTTGTCCTTGCTGAATGCGATAATCTAGCAATAAATTTTTGTATCCATTTTCTTATTTGTTTTGTTCAGTATCGTTATAGCTTCACATTATATTTTTTAAAAAAATTGCAGAGACTATTGACTGGGAAGTGTTATGCGAAGAAAGGGTTAATTTGCAACATATATATTCGAGATTGCTGGGTTCGATGGCGCTCGCCTTACATCACCTTATGAATACTTCAAATCTTGGATACTATTCGTGGACTGATCGACAACTTTTCATCTTATTGGAAAAACTATTAAGTTAGATAAGAAGTTGCCACTGCGATTAGATTGCTCATTACTAACCAAATATGATCTCTGTCAAGAAGTGTTTGATTTAACATTTTTTAGCCATTCCTAATACATGGGCACTTCACAATTTCGCTGCGTTACTTGCTCTCCGCCCCCAAATTCTTCACATTGCTTTATTCACGCGAGTATCAGAAGGACGAACAGATGAGGCAGCGCATGTTTTTCACGCTGTTAAGGCTGTCAGTAAACTTTTTTATATAAAAAGAAAAAGAAGTCATATTCCAACGAATTATACGCTAATCAAATAAGTGGTGATTTGGAGATGTTATTAGTAATAAGGGCCTTCTGTTCTACTCCTATTCTACATGGTATCGAAAGCTGTTGGCAGAATTTATCTGACGAATATTGGCACATATTGTTTTTTTCTCATTTTTTGCATCAAATATCCAAGTCTTTCAGGTCCTACATCAATGGGGAGTATTTGTTAGCGGGGCTGTTTCCGATGTAATGCTCAGGATATTTCAAGCTTTGCCTGAAGTTAATCGCCGATTGTTTTTATCTTCAATACTAAAGATTGAATCGTATCAGCTTAGTGGATTACTTCTCAACGCACCATGTTGGTGTCTATTTCGTGACTGCTGCTTTGTTATAATTTATTAGTAGGTCATATAATTTTTTCATTATCAAGTTTAATAAGTAAAATTTTGCTGATAAAAAAAATAAAAGAATATTTGACCGGATTCATAGTAATAGTCTTGTGGAGTAATATGGAATAGTAACCGCAAGGAGCTTTTCATGAAGTTTTGAATGAAATGAAGATTGCAAAAAGAAGCTAAACTGATCATGAAATTGAGTTAAGCTAATAACGAAGGAAAATAGTTTCGCATAAAACAGATTCTAATAAAGCAATCAAAATAGAAGGAGCTGTTTGGCGTTTAAACCGCACCTAGTTCTGATATCGGTTTTTTTTCTTTCGCTTATTTTTCTGAATTATTGATAAATTTTTCCACTCTTGATTTTATTTTTGCTTGGATTTTCGCTGGTTTTTTCTTTTAACACATGCAATCGTTTATTGCTTGTTAACAGATATGATTACAGTTAACGCTGAAAAATTCCACACCGAACTTTCTTCCGCACGCGCCATATCAACGTTGCTATCATTGCTTGGGAATAATGTATGAAATTGGAACAATTGTAACATTGTTTTTGATATTATCCTTGGCATTCAGTTTACCGCATGTTCATTTCTGATTTTCCATAATAGTTTTTGTTATAATTTCTCTTGACTAGACCCCGGTGGATTTGATGGCAAATGAATTTGAATTCAATTGTTGAGAATCGTTTTAACCCTAAATGGATTAATAATCAGTATGCTTAATTTTTTTTCAGGCTGTTCTATTCTTCCCGCTAATATTTTAATCTCCTTTTTTGAAGGTTATTTAAGTCTTCAAAAATTTAGAAAAGAAATAAATCCGCTTGCATTTTTTTTGTTCTGGAGAATTTATTGATAATTTAATATTTCCATTCCTTTCTTGCTTTCTAATACAGCTGTTCCCTTTGATATCATCAGCATATTTTAAAGTAACAAATTATTTCGTTTTATTTGCTTGCTGTTGTATTTTTTGCTTTCTTTATGTTGATTCTCTTTCGAATTTACTAATTTTTCTGTTGCTTTTATTTACAATATTTGGTACTACATGCTTTTCTTTGTCCAATATCATAAAGATATCATTAATAATTGACTAGCGATGCTGTTTCCATGTTAATTGAATACATTGACATGCATTAATTCTTCTAGACATAATTTCCTTCTTATTTAATTTCAATTTAAATTACAAGCGATCAAGCTTCAGTTTGTATTTGCAATATTACTGAAGGAAGAATGGATTTAGTGTTGTAAATTGATGAATTTAAGGCGGGAAAATCGAAATTTGAAGGAGCCCAAAGAAGTTCTGGTGTTGGTTATTTTCGCCAAAATTCTACTGTTGGTCGCTTGTTTTTTTTTTTTTAAGAAACAAGTTATGAATAAATTCAAATATTTAATGATATGCTTATGTAGGGACTAAGTCTGAATTAGGCATGTAAATTCGATAGTCGAATTTGAATTTTTTGAGCTACCCACAAATTTGGCCGCAAGAACGGGGCCTCTGCGAAATGCTAGCAGTTTTTAAAAGAAAATAGATTTTCGCTCAATGTTGCAAGTGAACGAAAGAGGCATTAACTTAGAAACTTCTAAGTTTTTAATTTCATTGTTTCTTCAGAGTTAGCAAGACTGATGCCAAGGGAAGCTTGTGAGTTTTGCCGATTAGCTAGAGCCCGTCATAAAAGGAGGAAGAAAGCTAAAAGCTTTTGGCACAGTAATCGGGGCTTGGGTCGTGCAAACTGGAATGACGGAAGGATCGCAAAATCTCGCCAAAAATCATCGGTACAAATATCATATAATTAATCACTATGAAATACTGTACTTGTCTGACTTTTGTTACAGTGTTAGTTTGCAACTTGATTTTAGATTTGTTTCTCTTGCAGTCAATGTTCGAAATGCATGACAACAAACACGAAACTAATAAAAATGATAAGAAAATTGGATTTGAAATTAATCCGGAACTGCAAGCTCTGATGGATTTATTTAAAAAAGAAGATGAAATCGAAGAAGGTTATATGGTTTTGCTTTTTTGTTTTGCTTGACAATGAAGCAAAATTTAAATTTTTAAATCAGTCTTTGAAAAGATCTTTTATTTGATTATGGGTTGATTTGCCCTTACCATTATCTAAGGAACTTCTGGCAGTAATTTAATTTTATTCAGATGAAAAAAAGCTAAAGATTCTTCACTGATTTGGTAGCAAAATTTAATATTGTAATAATATAAATTGTACTTAACCAAAATATTTTCAGTGCCTTCGCCGCAAAATAGTACAAGGACTTTGTCGCGATCCGAAAATGATGTTGAAGTTATCAACGATTCATTTCAAACACCTGTTTTAAATAATGAAAGAATTAAGGTATCAGAAGAAGCAAATTCAATCATTCAGTCCAGGTCAGCAGAGAAACCTAGCTTAGAGCATTTTAAGGTTAGTTTTTATTTCGCAGTTTTTATCAGATTGATTTTACGATTTCAAGCTTTTCCTTTTCTAGTGAGTCTAAGACTAATTGCAGTATGGAATGGAATATTCCACTAATTATGATGACATACATTATGGTATAATGAATTATGCTTTTTGGACTTCATCTGATGGTATACACTGTTGATGGATTTTACAAATTAATAATGAGAATTTTGAATGAAATTAAACACTAATGTATAAAGAAAAATTTTTTCAGATTGATGAAACAGTATTTCAGCAATGTGCGAATTTATTACAATCACTTTCGACTGATCAGAGCATGGTAAAAGTTGTTGATGACAATGTCCAATAGTACAATATACATGTCCTTTGTAATTTTAAGCTAATTTTTTATATACCATTTACTGTACATAAGAAGTAAAATAAGTCTTATATTAGAACTTATTAGTATTACAAAACATCATTGATCAATGCGCAAGTTATGCAGCGCAATATATAGCTGATTTTTTAATGGCATGATGTATTGTTCGTCAATGTAAATACCACTTGATATCCATTCTATACTACATTTTATTTCTATATTTGTTACTTTAAAGAGAAGCATTTTTTCTGCGAGCAAAACATTGATCTTGTTATCCGCAAATGAAATATGTAAGTATAAAAATTCGATATGGCAACTTAATGACATTTTCAAGATGTTTAGTCAAAAAACCGTATAGATATATCGACGTGTACTCGGTGGTACAATTCGTTTTCCGGTGATTAGGTCGTAATTAACAGTATCCTCATCCGATAATCTACTGCTTTCACTTTCCCAGTCGTCATCTTTTTCCAGTCGTACTGGTGGTTGTTCATCAACTCTTTGACCAGTCTGAATACATTTGTCTGCACGACTTGGTCTTGTTTGGGTTATCCTGAAAATATTTCAGCTTATACAAACTTGCGCGTTTTTATTCATAAAAATCAAAATACGACAGCATTTTAATGAACAAAATTCTTGCCAGAACTTTGGTGATGAAGACTAACAAACTGAAAAGTGAATCGAATCTTTAGGTATTTTCTATTAAACCATTTTAACAAGGGTAAAATGTTGTTAAATGTCGGCAAATTAAGCAATGCAAAAATTAATTCTGATTAAGCTGAAAAAAGGCAGCTGAAAATGGCAGCTAGAACTATTTGCTAGTGTTTCTAGAATGAATATGTTATTTTAACAGAGCTAACCTGTTCACCATAGAGCTCCTTTGTCGCCATCTATCTTCAAGAAGTTGCTTTTTATGCTCATCCATTGCTATGTAAATGATACGATCTTGTATTGGTTGTGCTTCACAGAGCCTCCAATTTCATATGGATTTAATGATTTTATGATTCCACATTAGTCTATGAAATATCGCCGTTTGTTACTTTTTAATTAAATAATCGGTCTTTTATGGTAAACGCAATAGTATATCTATTAGATCCTATCAGATGCATAGCAAGATTAAGTATTTTCTCCCATAAAAAGCCCTCAATCTTTCAAATGGGTCCCCTAAATCTCTTTCTTGAATATTTTTGCTACATTTGTTTTAACATTTATCAAAATTAGAAGAAGTGCTTTTATACATATCTACTAAATAGGCCAACCTTTTAACGCCTTCTTTCTCATCCGGTATTACAGTCATTGTGGCTACATCTGGATCGATTTGTCTTATTCGGTATTGGCTATCGATTGAACGAATCATTCGATCAAAAATTAAACGAATTTTTGCCTACAAACAATGTTAATTTCAATCTCTAATTTTGCATTCAACTAATCATTTTGCATTTTTCAAAAAAAAGAAAAAAAGATGCTTTTATAAATATCGTTATTGTAAATAATGTCCACAATATGAGTGATGAAAGTAAAACTTGAAAGAATTGTTTTTCAAATATGGATTGAAATAAGTTTGTATTTGAAGAAGTAACCTGTACAATGGCAACACATAAGCCAACTACGGAAAGACCTATCATTGTAAGAGCCAAATTAAAAATAATATAATTTGGTGTTTCTGTAACAACATCACCAAGTCCTGAAACTTCTTGAGTAACTTTTACATAGATATAAAAAGATGCTTCATTTCAGAATTTCTCCTTTTGTAAAACATTCTAATTTTATTTGTTTGAGAGAGATAAAAACATGAATTAGATTAGTCAATGAGTCAGTCCTGATTTTATTTCTAATTCTTTTCAATGATTAATTGTATGAATTCAAATAGCACAATGTTCTTTGCTTCTTTTGATCTTTTGCTGTCAGTTTATCATCTATGATACATTTTTAACTTTTCATACAAATGGGTAATTTCTTTCTAAAAATTATTTTCTTTTGAAATTGAAACCAATTGTAGTAAGTGAGGTGAAGAAGTAGTAGTAAGCAGTGAAATAAGTCCAATTAGTCTCCCAGAGTCGTACAACGAAGGCACTGATGAGAATCCAAAGGAAGAAAAATATGAATGCAGCCTTAAGTGGTACGGTACGTTGTTTTTCCACTTCACTTAGTTCAATTGGTAGCTGTGAGATTTTTTTGCCACTTTCTATCTGAAATTCATTTGCTGAACTTATTCAAAAATATAATGCTTATTGATTAACTTTAAATAATGACTGTTGATAATTGGAAAAATAAGTTATAATTTATTCCCTAAGCACTTTTTTTAAGAAAATTTCAAAAAATGCATTTTCAAAATGGAAATAATAAAAACAGAAATAATTCAATAAAAAGTCAAACATAAACATTTTCATTAATTATTAATTTTATAAATTGTTGACAAGGAGAAAAAAAGTGGAATTAATCATAAATTTCAAATAAAAATAACATGATAAATTGGTTAATAAACCTGATGGTCAGTTTGATGAAGGTCATCATCATGAGTTTGTGGTAACTGAGTGAATGGTCGCAGCGATGTTAATCTAAGTGATAAATCACTTCCAGCACGGCGACTCCTGTAATATGTATATTTTTTTTCTTTTTTTAAAAACAGAATTTTTATGATATTTTTTGTAGAACAAATAAGAATGAAACCGAATATCCCAAAAAATTAAATCATTCCAATGAATGCAATGTCGATTCTTTCAGTATTCATTTCTTCATTTCCAAGAAGCTATTTTAAATTCAATATTTAATTCAATTCAAATTTTTATTGTTTCATTCAATTCAAACTTAAATTCAAGTTAAATTTTTTATAAAAAATATTCATTTAAATTTTTTTTAAAAAAAGGAATTATATCAAAAACCTAATTTTTAATGAAAAAAAAAAACAGGAATGAAAAATGAAAATTGAACTTTTCTTTTGCAAGACGTCTTCTGTGATGTTTCTTCATTGCACTTGAACATAATTTTGTATTAAACCATTTCCAAAACATATCCAACCAGGTATAATACAAGAAACCCCATTCCAAAAGGATTGTAAACACCAGTGGTATACCAAGAAATGCATAGATCATCGATATTATCCGACCTGAATGTGTTACAGGATGGAAATTTCCATAACCTAAAAAAAATTTTTTTTTAACAAACAAATATCGTTCTTCTAAATTGCTATAAAGTAAAAGCTTTAATGATAATGATTGCATTCATTTTTTGATTGCATAAATAAGTGATATAACTAATTGTATCAATTAACATCTAATTCAGTGACACATAAATAATTTTTTCTTCAATTAAATAATTGAAATAAAACAATTAATTGTTTTAAAGAAATCCCTTTTTTTTTTGCAAATTGAATTTTCTAAATTTATTTGTTTATAATGCCAATGCTGCATTTCAAAAAGATATTAAATTTATTCCCAATATCTAAAACTAAAATAAATGAATATACCATTTAAAAAAATTCAAATTCCAATTCAAAATGAATTTCTTAATTATTAAATATACAAAAAAATTTGCAATAAATTTTACAAACAATTTTACTTTCATTACTTTGCTATTAATTTACTTTAATTGAATGTTCCAGTTAAAAACTAAATAAAAAGGCAATGATTAATTAGGCAACAAAAAATAAATCAATTAATGAGCAATTATATATTTTTTAAATTATAAAATTCCCGAATTATCAGTTTATAAAAATATACTTAATTAGCCATAATTCAAATTATTTATGTTTAGAAGGCACTGGAAACATTTCGAAAATTTCCAATGACAATGTATAAAAGATTTTACATGGGATATTTAGAAATTTTGGATAGAATTTCTAATTTATCAATGCAATGTGTGAATTCTGTGGGAAATTAATAAATTTAAAAAATTCATAATTAACTAATAAAAATTAGATTGTAACGCATACCAATAGTAGTATACAAACTAGCAGAATAATAGACACCACCCCAAATATTCCATTTTGTATTCGTCATTACTGGTTTCTTAATTTCGATTCCTAAGTCGCGTTCATATGAACGAAATACAGCACTGGCAAGGTTAATCTTGTGATTTTCCACCTCTTCTTTATTAATACTTTTATTTTGGGCGAATAATTCATCTCTGTCAATTTGCCATAGTTTCCTAAAATAATTTCTTCAAAACAATTTTCATTTATTCATTTATTAATTTTCTTTAATTAATTTGAAACCTCAAATAAACGTCTATTTTTGAAATATGTATATTGAATTTGATAAATTTAATTTGTTTTATAATATTTTCATAAAGTTTTTGCTCTTTTTGAATAAATTAATTCATAATTGTCAATTGTGACAATTAATTAATGTAAATAATTTTTTGCGAATGCTTTCAAACAAAAGTAATTGACATAATGTTAGTACAAGTTCTAAAATGATTAATGTGATCATTTTTATTAAGCAATTAATTTTTTACCATGAAATAAATGAGTAAAATTCCCTGTTACTTTTCAATTTACCTATTCTTTTCATTAAAATATTAATTGCTATCGTATTGAATTTGGATTAATCCATTCATTATATGCATGAATCTAAATAACCAAAACTCATTTTTTTATTCGCTCTCACTTTTAGCTTGCATATTCTTTTCATTAACACGATATTAATTGCTGTCCTGTTGAGTTTAAATTAATCCATTCATTATATCCATTTATACATTTTAATAAAACATAAGAAAATATTTGCTAATTTTTATTTAAGTATACAGTTTATTATATTAATTAATTTCGAATATAGCATTGATTATTCGTAAGCAATAAATAATTACTGAACATATAAAGCAAATATGTACTTGAAAATATTTATTTGATGCATTTTATGCTTTTCATAAAGGTTCATATCATGCTTGTACTTCATCAGAATTTCATTCTTATCGTTGCTCCCTGTAAGGAAAATTTCAATAAGCAAAATTAAATTGCTTAAATTGAAAGAAAAAAATACAAATTAAAAACTAATAGAAAATTAAGAGATGGTAAACATAAAAAGTGAAAAATGATGAAAATAAATTTATGAACTTTTTATTTTACTAAATTCAATTAATTTTTGAAATTCCAATTCATTTGAATAATACTCAGCAATTTTGCCGGATTAAGGTTTTCACACAACATCAATGCTTGTAGTCTTAGTTTGCGACAATAAAATTTATTGAAATTTAAAAAAGAATTGATTACATCAATTATCAATGGTTAAGTCTTAAATTCCATACTAAATTTCAAAAATTTAGGTCTCTCATTTCTTTCTTTTTTTTCAAAATCTTTTCTTCTAACAGTTAAGATTTGGGGGTTATGAAATAATATAAATTTATTTGGAAATAAAATTTTTTTTGTTTACCTTCGATAGCGCTAAAAATAATACCGCCGACGAATGAGTAGGCAAAAAGCGCAATAAGCCAAGCTACATTGCGCCATATTGTTCGACCACCCGTTGCTTTTCGAACTTTTGCTTCCTTTAATGATTTCATTTTTTGGAGGAATTAACTTCAAATTACTAACAAATACAATTAATACTTGTTAACAGTTTAAATTTCAACCATTTGTCAAATTTAATAAATATTTTGATTTCGCAATGTCTGTTTTTAATTTGTTAATGATTTTTTATTTCCAATTTATCTGAACAACTCATAATTGCCAAATTTCATCTTTCGATAGTTTGAAAAATGTGAAATTTTGAAATTTTATTTTTTTAATTTATTAAAATAGCAAAATTTTCTGCTCAATTATTTTCTGCTATTATCTTTCCCTAATATAATTTATGTCTAATTTCAGAAACCAGTTTTTTAAATCAAAAATATCATTTCATTAATTCAATTAGTGCTTATTGAAGTTTATTTTTTCTCTATATTTTATTTTCAGTATTTTTACCACTACTACTGCTATATCTCTGCTATATATCTTTTTAATACATGAAAATATGAGATCGTATGATAAATATAAATGAATAAATATAAATGAACTTTGGTAATGATAAGACAAAATGACAATCATTGATGAATTTTCTTAATTTTTTTGGCCCATGAAAATGACTTTACTGTAAATTATTGCAAATTTTAATGTCAACAGAATTTAAGTTTAACGATTGAATGTTGAACTATGAGCTACATCTGTTTGGAACTCTTATCAATCAACACTGATCTTGCTTCTTTCCAATCCTATCGGATGATTCACAAGCGATTTTTATAGTTCAGTCTTAAATGTTTAAACATACATCAATGCTCTGCTCTTTTTCAGGTTGATTCATTTCAATTTTCATTAATTTTTTTTGCAAAAACTCGCTAAATTTTGTTTTTTTTAGCAGCAAATTTCATTTAAGCTAACAATGTACTTTAATGTCTAAATGTCTAATTTCTAATAAAATTTCATTCGAAATAGCTTTGTAAAAATTTTTAAAATTAAATTAAAAAAATTAATTAAAAATTAAATTAATTAAAAAAAAAAGTTGAATAATAATAGAGAATTGAAATTTTTAACAAAATTCCTTGCAATAATAAGTAATTGGAATCGATTAACTTGATAACTCTATCTCAATTTTATTACTCGCTATATTCAAAATTCACGTAAACATTTATTTCAAATATGCGAGAACTTCTTCTGCTTTTTTCCATTTCCGAAAAATTACGAAAAATTTTTACAACTCAAAAATTGCAATCAAATTTAGGACTAAAATTTACTTTTAGATTTGAAATTATAGTATTATTCTGTTATTTGCTATTTTATCATTAACATGGAGAAGAAAGAAATGTATAAATTGAACAAACGAACAAAATGGTTTTTAGCGACAAAAAAAATTTTTGTCCAGGCTTTTTTATCTTCTATCATATTCAGTATTACTTCATTAGTGGTTTGGAAATAAATTTTGCTTGACACCTTTAAATTTTACTTTTCTGCTCAATCTATTTCATAATTTGCATTTCTTTTTTTTCTTATTTTAATTAATTTAAAATTCACAAAATTATGCCTTTGATATTCGCCGCCGTTTTTGTCGCTTTCGTTTCTCATTTCGCATTGAATCATTGATTACCATTAAATTATCCTGAAGTAAATGAAACACAGCTGACTTCTAGAAACTGCATCGAAACTTAAAAATTTATGCAAATTGTTTTATATTTTATTTGATTAAGTGTGTTTTTTTAAGCTGAAACTCATATTTTGAACATAAAAAATATTTTTACCTCATTAAACTGCAAAGTTGATTTCCTGCCATGAATAAAATTTTCTGGACTGACTGCTGACATTTGCATAGTATCAATTAAACCTATCCTATCATCCGATATCTGATTTCTATTGTGTGCAACTGTTTTTATTTGCATCAATTGCTATCAGATTTAAACTAAACTTCTTAGCATGCTATATCAATAGCTTAAATTTCTTATAACCACTTGTAACTAAATTGAATAATTATAAAATGTTGTTCATATTGATGAATGATACAATTTTAGCAAAACATTCTGTGAAAAAGAGAAAACGTGACTATTTAGCGACTCGTTTATCCTAATATCTCACATACGTTAGTGAATGTTTTAAATGCAATGCAATGAATTTCTAGTAAATATTAAGTGCCAAAAAAAAAAAAAAAAATATTTGGTTTCCAAGTTTTAACAATGAAACTAACAAATATTCATATTTTGGATAATTTCAATAAATTTTTATTTGATCGAACAGAAACTATTGGTCAGTTGTGCGATGAAAAAAAAAAAAAAAAGTGAACAAAGCAATGAAATATCAAAGCATCGTTTCTTCAACGCATCACACTTTTTGTTTATAACAAATCAGAAGTGATTGTTAATTTTTAAATTTAATTCTTAAATTTTGCTAACACATTATTATTTCTTTATAAATCGAAAAAAAAAATTAAAATGCAAAGAAGAAAAATTTTCATAAAATTTTTCATTTTTTAAATTAGAATAAACATGCAAGATGAATATTTCGAGAGCTAGGAGTTGAAGAAATATTAGTTGAATGGTAACTGGATGCTTTCTGCTTAGTCATATAAAATATTAGTTCAAGTAAAACGAAACGAAAATGAGGATCAGATGATTCTGAGAGAGTAACGATGAGAAAAAGACAGAAAGAGAGAGAGAGAAATGAAAGTACGGAAAAAAACCAAAGTGAAGAAGACGAAAAAAGTTTGAAAAGTTTAGAGTTGTAAGCAAACAAAATAAAAAAAAAAGTATAAAACAATAAAATAGTTGAAAGTGAAATAATGAGGAAAAAAATTTTTCGTTGCCTGAACTTCGAGCATTGTTTATAAAATATTTATTTAAGTTTGAACATATATAAGAATTTTTGCTGATCTGCGGTTTTCTATGTGGAGGTGTGTGTGTGTGCACGGTGTATATGTGTGTGTATATGTGTGTATGTGTGTGTGCTGAATAGTTTTTTTTCAATTAAAGCAAGCAAATAATATTGTTGTATATGCCCAAAATAGGTATGCTTTTTTTTGCATATTGCATTTTTCAATTTTTCTAATTTAAAAAGCGCATATTATCTTTAAAATTTTCAATTTATAAATTATTGTGATTCAAATATTAATTTATAAAGAAAATTATAAATTAATGTAATTAAAATTATAAGTGATTGTAATTCAAATATACAATTAATAAAGAAAAAAAATGAGAAATGAAATATAAGCAAGAATTGGACTGAGAGTAGGTTAATTATCGTTTCATTAAATATTAGTAGACTGATTAATCTATTTAAGATGCTCAATAACCTTGAAAATCAATAGTATAAAATGTGTTTATTTTTCTTGCTTCCATTCTGTTTGCATTGATTTGAATATTAAGTTTTATTTTGTTATACTCGTAGAATTATTATATCAAAATTATCAATTAAAATTTGAAATATTTCAATATTACATACAACATAACAGTTTTGCAGAAATATTGATTTCAACAGAAGAAAAAAGGAAAAAAAATTGGATAGTAAATTTATAGAATTATCGATAGAACAAGAAAAATGCGGGAACTAAATTTAATTTTTGTTATAAAACAGATGGAATGGTGAAAAAATCGATTTAAATATTAATGTTATATAAATGCAATGAATTTTATAACTGGGACATGGAATAATTTTTGACTGGATGAGATATTTCAGAAGTCCTACATTTTTTTATCTATTTGTTAATGTAAAATTTTTTTGATGATTTTAAAGTTCATCTTCCAGTCTGAATGATTTTTTTTTTGGATGATTTAAATTATATACCATTCAGATGAATTAATTAGCAATTAATAATGGTACAGGATATTGCTACTTTATCGCTTTGTAACTCTGATTTAATCATTGTATGTGATAATCAGTCTGATAAGCCACAATTCATCAGATATTGTGAATCTATTAATGATTTAGTTCAAGAGCTATTAATTACTGGTTATTGATAATGTACATTCATATTCTTGTTTTACAGTTCCGAAAGCATTCATAAATTAGTATCAGTTAGATGAATAATATATGCAAAGCTTTTTTTCACGCATCATTTACTGTATATTTATCAACGAATTTTTCAATCAAATAAATTTGTTTGCTAAATTCAAAAATTATACATCCATGAAAATTAGCCAATTGGCAAAGTCTTTTTTCAAATTCATTTTCATCAAGAGTAAATAAGCAGAAAAGTTTGGAACTATTTCTAGTTTTCAACTATTCAAAAGGCAGACATTTTAACAATGAAAATAAAGAAAAACGAAATGAAAATTAATTTGCCTTAAAATTCTAATAGTTTAGATCAAAGTGATTAATTGTTAATTCACTCACTGAATGTTATCGCTTCAAATTTAAAAGGTTACCATTTACTAATGTTTAATGACTAATCACATTATTGATTTTAGAAAAAAATAATCGCATTAAATTGCTGTAAGCCGTGCACTCGTTATTTTGCATCAGACTTAGTATTACCAAAAATTTAAAGTTCTTTTTAACCTAATCTAAAGTTTGCAAAATTCTTTCTCTTAATTGATACGTTAAAAAAATGATTCCAATTATCCAAAAAGGATTCATTTCTTTTTCTGCTTACGTTGATAAATTCAAAATATTTAATTAGTTAGATTGCTTGCTTTTTCTTCTCAGAATTTCGGGAATATTTTTTTCTTTTTTAATTTGATCAAAAAATTTTTCTGAGATTCATTTTAACTTTGTAACAGTGCCTCTTGTCAATTAGGAATCTTTTCACAGTCGAAAAAACTGAAGAAAATATACTTCAAAGATAAGAAAAATAGAATAAATCCAATAGATTGAATGAAATGAACCGGTTAGAATCTAAAGCATAAATATTATAAACCTGACTTAACTTAGACATGATGAATCCAATAGCATAAATATTACATGCATACCTAACAACCTGAATTCATTAAATCTGTGAAGTTTGCAAAAGCAATACCTGCCTTGTTTCTTTCTTAAATGCTAAAAGCAGATGTATTTTTCAAAGTGGTGCTATTTCTATAACTTCTTGGTAAAAATTACAAAATTACTTTTCGTTAAATAAATATATCCAATAATCATAGTTAAAATAAAATTAAATGATTTCAATGCAAACATATATTCATATAAAAATCATTCATTTCAAACATCATTTCAAACAATGACAAACGATGAAAGCTCCACAAATAATCATCAAGCATTTTTACCATGAAAAGAAAGCACCTCCATCTTTTATGGTAGCACATTTTTCCGGCCTTAGTTGTTTAATCATTTCATCGTACCGAAGCTATTTCTATTGATTTGTCACTTCAAATTTACATGATCTTGTCGCTGATTTCAACACTTCGCTATGTAGGATTAATAGTTTTTACTGGCAATTCTTCATCTTCGCCTGCTTTTATTTTTATTCGTTTTTAAACTTTCAACAGGAAAGCAATTCTATTATAATTCTTTTTTTTCCTAGTATATAGCAATAACATGAGCAAAATCTTAAAATGTCCATTTGGAAAACTCAACAAAATATTTTTATACTGTAGATTTGTATAGAATTCAAAGTATTTTAGATCTGCTTATTCATTTACCGATTTAATCTCTTACAAGCAAATTTATGCTTGCATTAACTTTTTGATACCAATTAATTTAGTAGCCCATCCATTGGATACAATACTTGATTGAATTGAAATATGCTGTTGCAGAAGTAGTAGTCCGTATCATTAATTGATGATAGAGGTTTATTCAGGTTGTAATATTATACTCACATAATTTTATCAGTTCACATTGTAAGAAAAAAGTGTAAAACATGCAATGAATATATAATAACAAAAATGATTTATACAATAAACATCAAATAATGTGATTAATTTTCCTTAACATTTCCTTCGATAGCAGTAGACTGTCGTTTTGTTGAAATTTTTCGAATTGAATACTGAAAGAAAACATCCAGCTTAGTAGAGAGATAATTATAGCCACTAATCGTAATGATAATGGATAAAACGAAATGAACTCTTCGATGATTACTTGATTGTAAAAAAATGACTTGTGGATTTTTTCGTATAGACATATATAACCAAGGTTAGAGATATAGCTTTGCTAAACTTTCTCTAGTTATCAGTGAAGTTAAACTGGCCCTTGATATGATTTTTACGATTATCAAGCATCTTTTTTATTTGTAGCAATGCAAAGGAGGAAATCTCGGTGATATCACATCCTTACAGCATTGGTTTTGTTTACAAAATTTTACCATTCTTCTAACAAATTTCATCATTCCAACGTGCATTTTCTGTTGTTGTTGATCAAATACGATGAATTAAAGGTATACACTGGCGTACTTGAAAAATCAGAACTATTCTGATACAGCAAACAACGGTCGTCCTAGACGTAATTCTGTTCTAATACTCATGAACTGTTACTATTCCGATTTCATGGTGAAAGTAAATTTAACAGTGTAGAAAATTTCGCAGTCCGATTATAGTAAATCTTGTAGAGAAATTCTCCATTCATTACTTGGAGTAATCTTCTTCGGATGGAAAATGGAGCAGAAATCCTCGGATATCAGTCTTCGCAACTCTCGTTTTAAGTTGAAAAATAGCATGATTCTCGTTGTAAATTGAAAGACAAGGAAAACAGATACACTCAATTCCACGAAAATTCGATGCGAACGGACAGAAATGAAAAAAATTTTTTACTGGGATTTATTAATCGTCAATTATGCAGGAGAAACAGCAAGTTTAAATAGTTTTCTCTATCGTTTGAAATTCGTAATTATAAAAACTGAATGATTTTGACTACATAATTCAAATTAACTAATTCATAAAGAAAAAGAATTGAAAAAAAGTGTTGGATATTAATTAAGGATCAACAAATCAAAGGATTTTTTCACGAAAAAAGTCAGCAGAAGTAATGAGAAAGATAAATTTCAGTAGAAAAATAACTTAATACAGCATGATAAAACAAGTAGCAAATTTCATTATAGTAAATTCTAATAAGATAATAAGAATAAATGAAATATAATTTAAATAATTTCGAAATGTAGAAGAATTTGAATCAACAAAGATGAGGAGAGATGAAAAAGGGTTGGGATTTTGAATTAAGTTAGACTATTAAACTGTTGATAACTGATGATTAACTCATTAAAAAAGTATGTTTAATTCAGTTTAGCCAACTAAAATTTAAAAGTGACCAATTAATCAATTTGTCTTTAATACTTCGGCTCTTTCTAACAAAGAAAATAAATTCGAATTAATATGCTGATGTTTCGACGAAATTCAGTGGAGGTATCACTCAAAACGAAATCTTTCAACTGTTGAAATTTTTCGGGGATTCAAGCTATTATTTCGGACCTTATGACTTTCCATTTTCCATAATCGCTCAACAATTTCGATATGTTGTCGACTTGTCGATTGTAGGTTCTGCTGTAATTCCCATATTCGGTTAGATGGACAGCATCCGAAAGGAAGTAAACGTTTGATGGTGTTATTATAGATTTGCTCCACTCTGACGATGAATAAAATCGCTATGGTATTGATGAATATTGCAATTGCAAAACTGCTGATTTCCTGTAATCACATAAAACTATTACAGCGCAGTGGCAGATTTTTTACAATAACTGAGAACCGAAACAAAAAGCCTAAAAAGAATATAATGGCAATGGATGTATTTTATTAAAACTGTTTTCTGTGGCCTATGGAATGCCCAATGTTTATTGTGATAAATAAACAGTGCGAAAGAAAAGTAGTCATTTTCGTAATGCGAAACATCGTGTCCTCCTGAACTTTACTACTAATGTTAAATACTTTGTACATTCATGTGTATGATAGGAAAGTTTTTCAGGTCTAATCGTAATTTTCAGTGACTATTTACTTTCAAAACTGCAAAATGCAAAAGATCGGCGTCAGACATGGCATTCAATATGAACATTCCCGATAGATTTAGGACAGAACTTATGATATACATAATGGTTGCTATAAACATCGTTTTTGACGTCTTCATATTTTCCCGGATCTGATAACGCGATGATAACGAGTCCACTGGTACTCGCATATGAAGTCTGAATTAAAAAACATTTCAATAATGCAACTGTTATGAATCAAAAAAGTCATAAATCTATTGTCAAACTATCTATTGTCAAATACTGAAGGAATCAAATTTGTTAATTGTGTTATGTTTACGCTTTTTCTGCCTTCGATTCAGCATGGCGAATTACGAAAATTACATTAAAACACTGTCCATGGACAAGAGGATAAAATAACAATGAAAGTCACAAAGAGATTCTCTTACCTACTAGGCTGCAAATGAAGCGCTTAACAATCGCGTGCCAAGAGCAAGCTTAATCTAATGACCCAAAAGAAAATTACGAGAACTCTTCCGCTAATCTTGGATATATTTGAAAAAAAAACACAGTTAGTTAGCTTTTTGCAATCATGAATGTATTACACAGGTCTTTACGCTCATTTGCCAGTACTGCTATTATTTGCCTATGCAATCCTTCTCTTTTTTATATTTAAACCTTAAAGAAGGACGACCTCTCAATATCTCACTTACTACTAACAAAGAATTACCGAGGAACTGCCAAAGACAGTGACAAATATTACCGAAGACACAGATTTGTTAGTAAAAATTGATCACATTGCTCGTCTATTATTATCGTTTTGTTATTGTTTATAGTTTTACTATTATTAATTAGCCTCTGTCATCATAAACGAATCAAATTTAGCTTTTCAAGTATGATAACATTTCGTAAAAGAGAAAATTCTTATTCTAACATCAATTTTCTTTTGCTGATGATGCGTGTTACGAGCAGCAAAAAGAATATAACAATCAACAATGGTATTTCCAATATCAACTCTAAGGAGGGAGCACTGCTTTTGGTGAGTGATGAGCAGTAGCTTTTGTAAGTGTTTCGATTTTCGTAGAGTGTCAATACTATCTTCTTGATGCTCAGTGCTATTTCGAACCACTGAAAAAGTTTTTTTTCAATCCAGTTCACTGCTTTGAGAAGACTTCACAATTAAAAATCATTGCTCCATCCATTGAAACTTTTTATAATTTTTTGATCCGTCTGATCTTATTCCATAAATAAATAAATCTTACAAAACTTGTTCACTTCGTTGACTCAAATTAAAATTTAAAAATTTTACAATTTCATTACATATATTTGGAAAATAAACCGTTAACGGTATAAAAGCAAGTGCAATTGCATAATTCCATTTTTCATAGCGTTGATAGAACCACATAGCAACAAATCTCTCAACTGTAATCGCAGTAAATGCATACCGAAGGCATTTGATTGGTGCTGATGCAAAAGAGCTCAAAACTGTGCATCTAACAGAATTCTCCAAGAAGGAACACTGATCCTGAAATTTTAGTCTTATACAGTGTTTGGAACTATATTTGAGTTCACTAATTTGTCACAAATCTTGAAGCAACTGCGGGAAAGACATAAAAAAAAACTTGGTTAAAATGTGACCTCATAAGTTATCATGCGGTATATGAAAGTTGATGATCGAAAAATGACGCAAATTGATCGAAAAAGCAATAAAATCA